>DF358908.1:1467-11866 GCA_000787875.1 Solanum virginianum | reverse complement strand
GATAGAAAATCAAAACTCCAAACTAGGTTAACTTGAATATAATAATAAATTAAAGTATGAGAAAGAAATAGACATACATGACCTCCATAATAAGTTGTGATCCAATGTGGACGATGCGAGACACCAAACATGTCCTTGCAATCTTTTTTGAATTTATTCAAATCAAAAGGATTTGAAAAAAACATTGTGTCATTTTCCCCACGACCTATAGGCATCACCATCTCACTGCATGTCTACAAAATAATAAAACGAGTCAATTTGTCCATATCTCGATTACTTCAATAAGTAGTATGTCTTATTTTGCATCAGAACAATCACGAATAACTTGCTGTATCATAAGAAGACATCTATTAATTATATTCTTTGTATGATTTGTTGGGGGTTTTAAACTCATGATCTCCAAGATATACGCCTATTTTATTGACTTCTAGGTCATCGTACTAGGTCCATACAATCAAGTGTCCATTATCATCTCCCGCCAAATAACATATAACATTGTCCGTTAAGGCATATACATATAAAAATAAAACATAAAATATATATATACACACATATATTTGGGATTTGAATCATTTATCCAAAGTTTTTCCTAATCTCATTAATCACTCTAAACTACTCATAATCAGGTATCTGCTACTTCCCCATCATAGGTCGAACAAATTTGACCCCCATCAAAAATTTTCATCAGACGAAAAAATTACCTATATTTTTCGATCTTTGTTGTGATTTGAACCCTAATCTCAGGCTATATTCTCTGGCATTTACAATCAAATTATTTAAGATAATTACGAGTACGTTTAATCAATAACCTAATAAAAATAGTAACTAATGTATTACACCCCCTATCCAACACATGTAAACTATATATATATTTCTTCATACGATAATCATATATAACTTAAATTCTCGAATAAATTACTTTTTATTATTACTTACTTGCCATCTCCAACCCAAAGCTGTTTCGTCAAGGATGAATTTTGTGTTGTAACAAGATCTATTTCCTGCATATGCAACAATTCCAGCTTGAATTTTATCAAGAATATTATGACTTTCTTCTGGTGCACCATCAATTCCTCCACAAATTATTGTCACTGGATAATTTGGTGGTGCATTATATTGAGCAGCCCCTGAATATATTGAATCCAAATAATCCTTCAATTCAGATGAATTATTCAATTTCCTAAAAAAGAAGAAGATAAATTATCTACTACGTAGAATAAAAGAAGCATAATATAAAAATTTTAATCGTGTATATATATAACTTAAACTCTTACGAGCATGTCTTGAATTTTCGACTGAGATAAGAGAGCCCAACTTTTTCAGAAGCAATTTTGTCAATAATTGACCATGATTTTCTTATAGTATGGTAGCAACTCTTACTAGCTTCCTGAAATAATTAAAAAATTTAATTAACCTGTTAGTAAAAAAAAAATTCTTATATAATAGTAATGAAAAGACTAGTTAAAAGTAAGAAAAAAATTAAATAAATTTCATAATTTAAAATCCTTGGATACAATTGAATGATATCCATTTTGTGGAGTGATATTATCAAAATAAAGAATTGGAGCTGATGAAGCTAAAGCACCAAGAGCAATATGTGGATACTTCATTCTAAACCAAGAAGCAAGCACTGCAAAATAAATAAATAAATAAATAAAATTCAAACTTTAAGGATGTGTTTCAAAGAATTTTTCATAAAAATGTTTTCTTAAAAAATAAATTATTTATTTATTTATTTTCTTGCATTCAGTATATAAGTATGTAAGAAAAAAATTATCTTAAAATATGTGCATATAATATAGACAAATACTATAGAGAAGGGGGTGAGGATTGCAGTGACAATGAGGTATGTTACGTTGGAGGGTAGGACGACAAAATAAATATTCTGAAATGTCATTTGTAAAACCTGTTGTTCCTATTTTCACTAAAAAAAAGTCATTTTTATTATTTTTTAAAGAAGTTATTTTTCTAGAATAAAATATTTTTCAAGAAAATTTCAAAAAATTTCTTACTTTCTCCATAACATCCTCCAATGACAATAATTGGAGAATTGTTTGCTGAATATTCTTCTTTAATATATAACAAAATTTCTGCATAATCAGCTATAGCTTGTGCTGAATTAAAATATCCTCTAGTTTCTTCATCTTTTAGAGCTTCCTCCATAGTTTTCCCAAATGGTCTTGATTCTCCATAATACCTATGCTGAAAAATAGTATGAAAAAAAAAGTTAAAAGGCATAAATTTAAGCTCTTGGTCCGACTAAATAGAATTTATGTCAAGTTTATTAAAGAAAATATTAGTCGCGGAATCAAGATTTTTACAGAGGGAAATCAAATCATAATAGAAAAAAGTAAATGCATAGAGAAGCTAAAAGAATTCAAAATTAAATAACAGAAGTTAAAAGGAGATTCAACAATATTTTTGGCCTTGGGACAAGAAAATGTTGTAAGGACCCGTTAAATACTAATAAATAAATAAAACTTTTTAATAATGATAATAATGACAGCACTAAGAGGAATCAAAGGCTTTTGGCACTTGCATTGTTGTAAAATTTCGTTTACTAATTAACAAGGAGACAACCTTGAGTGGAGAGGGTCATCATAAATTAAATACCTTATTTTGAAATTATTACTCTCACTACGGGAATTATTTTATGGTTGCACTACAAGGTTAGGATAGTATATATGTCTATCACCTTAATACTTCGCAAACAAGATAGAAAAGATAGGAGAAAGAGAGGGGGAAATCTGGGAAGAAGTGAAGAAGTGAGGCTAGAATAATTCTTCAAATTGTGATAAACCATAAGAGGTAATCCTCTAATTTGTTTATGTATCTTATATTATAATAGCATATAGGAATATAGAATGAAATTTATTGTCACAAATTTGGTTTCATAATAAGATAGGTCCTTATATCCTTTTTTTTTTGAGATTGTGATTGAATTGTTAAATATTCGTATATTATAATTTATAGAAGGAGATCGTTTCATATACAGAAAATTTTTCGTATACATTCCTTGTGGAAAATATTATTTATATATGTAGTAAAATATGGATATTTAAACCTAATTTTTTAGTATGTTTTAAAGATCTTAAATTTCTTATAGTACTATTAAACATACAGAATAAATAAGAAAAAATTATAATAAAAGAAAGGTTACCTAGAATTTGAAGTGAAGATGTGGTGAATCGATGATTTACCATAAATATAGAATATAAAGAGAGATGAAGTTGCACCAAAAACTTTAAAATTTCTTTCAATCCAGAAGAAACTCTTTCAAATTTTGTATCTCCTTCAAATGAAGTCAAAATTGACACCTTGTTCAAATATACATTTCCAATATGGAAGGAGAAATAATCACAAACTCGATTTAAGTGTACATAATATATATTAACATGTTGTAGTTCTTGATATTGAAAGAAAAAGAAAATATATGACGAAAAACATGAGGAATTACAAAAAAAAAAAAAAAAAGCAAGCTCTAATGCTTGATATACACTTAGTTGTATGTAAGATAGAAAAAAATATATATATACGGGAGTTCAAGAAATAAAATAAATGGTAATAAGGAGACAATACATGTGCCACTTTCACATAGTCTGACTTTGTATATAAGAATCTGGTCAAATAGGAGAAACATGCATAGTATTATTCCTTTGTGCCTTTTTGGGGGGCCACATACCATTGTTTTATTAAAAGCAACAATTCCACTTTTCCACAACTCTATTAATCATGTCATCCCATATTAATATAATAACATTAAATTCACTTGTGTAAAATGCTATAATGTCGTGTCTTTGTGCAGTGATACATACTTTTAGATATGAATGTTGTTAAGGTTGTGATGGTATGAATATTAAGACTATTGCAACATTTATGATACTCGAATTGATAATTGAGGTCAAGTGATGAGAATTCTATATTTTTGAGGTATATATATACATATATATAGGTATTGTTGTGATAGTAATTATGAGTGGATTTATTTGTGAAAATTCATATCATGTTTATTGGCTCCAAAATGTGCATTTCTGCATTAATGTCGAGTATCGAAATGAGCAAAGAAAATATTGGGACCGAGGTCTTTACCGGTCGAAATATGATATTGTGATGTCGAGGTTTCTGCCGGCAAATTTATAATGATATTGTGATGTCGAGGTCTTTGTCGGTATCAGATACTATGATTCGATGGGTCGGATCGCACGTCGCGATAATTATACTATGATTCGATGGGTCGGGTCGCACGCCGTGACAAATATACTATGATTCGATGGGTCGGGTCGCACGCCGCGACAAATATACTATGATTAGATGGGTCGAGTCGCACATCGTGACAGATATACTATGATTTGATGGGTCGGATCGCACGCCATGACAAATATACTATGATTCGATAGGTCAGGTCGCACACTGCGACGGATACATGGTCCATGTGTGGCCCTCATGGGTCCCGATCTGCAAAGCAGCGGGTGTGTATCACTAGGACAGACATGCATCATTACTATTTGATATTGCATAACATTATTTACATCTCACGACATTCATTTCATCCCATAATGCTCTGTCTTGTTTTGATTATATGAAGTATCATTGGGATTGGATATTCATTATATCATTTTACTTGTTTAAGTCTTTACATGATGAGTTTTGATATTACTTTAATGAACATTTGATGAAATAGCAGGAACTTGATAAATTGTAAAATGTTCCATATGACTTGAACGTGGGATAATGATCTACTATGTATTATATCTTGCTAGGCTGGCTGATTTTCTATGCAGGTTGTAGTTGCGGAAGTATGATGGAATGAAAGAAATTTGTGTATTCTATTGGACTTACTTTGTTTAATTAGTGTACTTGTTGGGTACCGCGTGGTATTTGGTACTCACCCCTTGCTTCTACACTTTTGTAGGTTGTGAGCCCAGACAGTGAATAAGTATTTTTCCTTCATCTTTCGAGATATCCCAGGAAACGTAGAGAGGTAGCTATTGACATCTGGCTGACTCTCTTATTTCTATTTTCTTTTGTACTTGTTCTATTTGAGAAGAAGGAGAACTTGGACTTGTGTTTCTTTGATTTCCTATATTGTTAGTGGCTTGTACGCGTGACAACCAATCCTTGGGTGACATTTAAGTATATAGAAATTCTTAGTTTAAGTCTTTTACTCTAGTTAATTACTTCCACGCGATATGTTTATTACCCCTTGAGTTAAGGCTGACTTATTCTGATGGGATTGAGCAAGTGTCATCATGCTAAATTTCTGGGTCGTAATCAGCATTAGTTATCTACTCTAGTTAATCACTTCTGCGCGATATGGTTATTACCCCTTTGAGTTAAGGCTGACTTGTTCTGGTGATTTGAGCAAGTGCCATCATACCTATTTTATTGCGTCGTGATAGTTGGTATCAGAGCATAGGTTCATAGGTCTCACGTGCATACAAGTTGAGTCTTAGTAGAGTCTCAAGGATCGGTATGAAGACATCTGTACTTATCTTTGAGAGGCTATGAAGACTGTTAGGAAACTTCCCTTTATTTATTCTCTCTTATCATGCGTGGTTATGTTCATTAATACTGAGTTTTGTCGTATTCTTTGGACAGATGGCAAGGACTAGAGCTACTGTTTCTGGTGGTAGGAGTGAGGCAGCTCGTGAGGTAGCTGTTGAGGCCCCGGTTAGAGGTAGGGGTAGAGCTTAAGCTAGAGGTCGTGCTCGTAGAGCAGCAGCAGCGAGAGGTCGTGCTAGGGAGGTTGCTTCGGAGCCTATGGCTGTCCTTGGAGGGAACCTAGTTCCTTCAGATCACGCAGCTTCACCTTTGTTGCAGGACACTCTATTGAGGGTGCTAAGTGTACTTAAGAGTTTTGCTTTGAACGGTGATACGACAGGCACACCAGGGGTTCTCAAATCGGAGGAGGAGCTCAGAACCCAGATCAACATCAAGTTCCACTGGTCCATGATCCGATGGAGCAGCCACCAGTGGTTACTAGGGTGGAGACTGACCCTACACCAACTATTGAGATTTGGGATGTACCTGTGGCTGCATTGACTGAGAATGAGCAGCGTTGTTATGAGATGTTTAGGAAGATGAACCCACCTCAATTTCAGGGTGGAAAGTCAGAGGATGCTCATGAATTCCTGACTACTTGCAGGGAGTTGTTGGATACTGTTGGCTTAGCCGAGTCACACGGCGTCCGATATGTTACTCTTCAGCTTCGTGGGCCAGCCAGAGAATGGTAAAGGACATACTCAGGATCCTTGCCTGCGGGATCTTCCACTGTCTTGGGAAATGTTCTCTAGTGCTTTTTATGATAGATTTGTTGCTTGGAATGTGAGAGAGGAAAGTCGGTTAAGATTTGAAAGTCTGAGGCAGGATGGCTTATCAGTCACCGAGTATGAGACCCATTTCTGTCAACTGTCTAGACATACTACAACCATTATTCCAAATGAGGCAAAAAAATTATGTAGGTTTGCGAGGGGATTGACCTATTCCTCTTCGACAGGCGGTATTTATAGTACCTAGAGATGGGGCCTCTTTTCAGTCAATTGTGACTGCTGCTAAGGAGGCATAACTGATGGAGAGAGAAGTATTTGGGGACTCTAAGAGGGCCCGTGCATTCGGTCAATTCTCTGGTACCTCATATGGCGGTAGAGGGTTCTATAGAGAAGGTGGCTCATCCCAGCGTCGAGGACCAGTTCATGCATCACTACCCGTTTTTGAGGTTGGTCAGGCACATCGTGGGTCTACAAGGCGAGACAACTATAGTAGTTCGTCAGGATCAACACGTCAGGCCTAGAGTCAGAGGCTTTATTTTGGTTCTGGAGATCCTAATCACTTGCTATGACAGTGTTCCTTATCGGGGGAATGAGGTGGGTCCCACCCCATATCTTCAGTTCAGACTAGACCACCGGCACCATAACCCTACAGAGGGAGAGGGAGAGCTCAGACAGATAGGGGTGGCCAGAATCCTGGTAGAGGAGCGAGTAGTTCCATAGTCCCACAGAGTGGGGGTAGAGGCATTGCTTAGACGGACGGTGGTAAGGGATCATATTGCTATGCATTTCTAGGGAGGCCCGAGGCAGAATCTTCTAACGCAGTTATTACAGGTATTATCCTGATTTTTCATCGATCTGCATCTGTATTATTTGATCCTGGATCTACCTACTCCTATATGTTATCCTACTTTTCATCTGACTTCGACTTGCTAAGTGATTGTATGTTTGTACCCATTCATGTTTCTACACCAGTAGGTAAGCCTTTAGTGGTGGATCGAGTATATCGATCCTGTCTGGTTTCTTTATCTAGGTATGATACTTGGGTAGAGATGATTATTCTGGATATGGTAGACTTTAATGTTATCTTGGGGATGGATTAACTTTCTCCGTATCATATTATCCTTGACTGCTATGCAATAATTATAACCCTATCCATGCGCGGGTTACCAAAAATTGAGTAGAAGGGTGATAATGGTTCTTATCCAAGCAAATTCATCTCTTACATCCATGCTCAAAAATTGATTGATAGGGGGTGTTTGTCCTACTTGGCTTACATTCAAGACACTAGTATTGAGCTACCTTCTATAGAGTCTATCCCTGTAGTTCAAGAGTTTGTCGATGTGTTTCCCACTGACCTTCCAGGTGTTCCACCTGATAGGGATATTGACTTTCCCATTGACCTAGAGCCAAGCACTAAGACCATCTCCATTCCTCCGTATAGAATGACTCCCCCTGAGTTGAAGGAATTAAAAAAATAACTCCAAGATTTGTTGAGCAAAGAGTTTATTCGTCCTAATGTGTCACCTTGGGGTGCCCCAATCTTATTTGTGAAAAGAAAGACAGGTCTATGAAGATGTGTATAGATTACAGATAGTTAAATAAGGTAACTGTCAAGAACAAGTACCCTCTTCCCCGTATAGATGACTTATTTGATCAGCTTCAGGGAGCGACTGTGTTTTCTAAGATTGACTTAAGGTCTGGTTATCATCGGTTGAGAATTAGGGCATCAGATATCCCTAAGACAGCTTTTCGAACTTGTTATGGTCATTATGAGTTTTTAGTGATGTCCCTTGGGTTGACTGACGCCCCTGCAACATTCATGGAGTTGATGAATAGGGTGTTCCATCCGTACTTAGATTCCTTTGTTATAGTATTCATCAATGATATCTTGGTGTATTCCAAGACTGAGGCTGATCATGTTCATCACTTGAGGATAGTGCTACAGAGGTTGAGGGAGGAAAAATTATATGCAAAATTCTCCAAGTATGAGTTCTGGCTTGATTCGGTGGTATTCTTAGGGCATGTGGTCTCCAAAGAGGGGATTAGAGTGGATCCGGCTAAGGTGGAGGCAGTTAGAGGGTGGACAAGGCCAACTTCAGCTACTGAGATTCGCAACTTTTTGGGGTTAGCTGGGTACTATAGAAGGTTTATTCAGGGATTTTCTTCTATTGCAGCCCCATTAGCCAAGTTGACTCGGAAAAATGTAGCATTCCAGTGGTCTGATGAATGTGAGGCGAACTTCCAAAAGCTCAAGTCTTTGTTGATTTCGGCTCCCATTTTACGTTATCTGAGATAGGTGTGGACTTTACAGTATATTGTGATGTGTCAAGAGTAGGGTTAGGTGGTGTATTAATGCAAAGGGGTAAAGTGATTGTCTATGCCTCTAGACAATTGAAGGTTCATAAGAAGAATTATCCTACCCATGACTTAGAGCTAGCAGCTGTGATTTTTTTTCTTAATTTGTGGCGTCATTACTTATACGGTGTACATTATGAGTTCTTCACTGATCATAAAAGCCTTCAGTTCATATTCAGTCAAAAGGATCTAAACTTGAGGCAGTGTAGGTGGATGGAGTTGCTAAAGGACTATGATTTAACTATCCTTTATCATCCGGAGAAGGCAAATGTGGTAGCTGACTCCTTAAGTAGAAAGACTTCTAGTATGGGGACCCTAGCCACCATTTGAGTGGAGGAACGACCTTTGGCTAGGGACGTTCAGTGTCTAGCTAATAGCCTAGTCAGGTTACAGCTTTCTGATAAGGGTAGTGTAGTTGTTCTCCATGAGGCTCATTCTTCCTTGATGGACCAGATTCGAGAGCGTCAGTTTAAGGATGAGAAGTTATGCCTCATCAGAGACAAAGTAACTAGAGGAGAGGCTAAGGAAGCGGTGTTTGATCCTGATGGTGTTTTAAGGATTAGAGGTCGAGTCTGTGTGCCTAAGGTAGGTGATTTGATTAGATTGATTCTTGAGGAGGCTCACTGTATTCGTTATTCCATTCATCCAGGAGTAGCAAAGATGTATCATGACCTGAGTCAGCACTATTGGTGGTGTGGTATGAAGAAAGATATTTCAGAGTTCGTGGGTAAGTATTTGACTTGTCAACAGGTTAAGTGTGAGCACCAGCGACCTGGAGGTGAGTTTCAGAGGATGCCCATTCCCACATGGAACTGGGAGCGAATCACTATGGATTTTATGGTGGGTTTGCCCACTACTGTGGGTGGTTATGATTCTGTCTGGGTAGTCATAGATAGATTGACTAAGTCTGCTCATTTCATTTCGGTCAAGGTCAAGTATATAACAAAGAAGTTAGTAGAACTTTACATCAGTCAGATAGTTAGATTGCATGGTGTGCCTATTTCTATCACTTTTGATCGGGGTTTAATTTTCACTTCACATTTTTGAAGGGCCTTGTAGCATGGTTTAGGCACTCGGCTGGATATGAGCTCAGCCTTTCACCCTTAAACAGATGGACAATCTGAGCGGACTATTCAGGTGTTGGAGGACATGTTACGAGTGTGTGATTAATTTTGGTACTCGTTGGGACCAACACTTGCCCTTAGCAGAGTTCGCCTATAATAACAGTTATCACTCTAACATTCAGATGGCTCCATTTGAGGCTTTGTATGGTATACAATATAGATCTCTGATTAGTTAGTTTGATTCTTCTAAGACGGACTCATTAGATACAGACTTTCAAAGGGATGTTATGGAGCGGGTTCGTATGATTCGAGGTAGATTGTTGACGGCCTAGAGTCGATAAAAGAGTTATGTAGATAGAAGGGTCCGATCTTTAGAGTTTATGGATGGTGATCACGTTTGGCTCAGAGTATCACCCATGAAGGGTGTGATGCAGTTTGGGAGGAAGGGCAAGCTTAGCCCTCGATTTATTGGTCTATTTGAGATTTTGGAAAGAGTTAGAGAGGTGGCCTATAGATTGGCTTTGCCACCTAACTTATCATATGTACATCCTGTGTTCCATGTCTGCATGCTTCGGAAGTATGTGCCCAATGACTTGCATATACTTTCATTCACCAGATCGAGATGGGCCCAAGATCTGGGGTTGCAGGATCACAGTTGAGCAGAGGCTCAGGCAGCGCGATGAGACCCCCTAGACCTCCATGTCCATATTG
>DF358909.1:68431-86229 GCA_000787875.1 Solanum virginianum | reverse complement strand
TATTTTACTGATTTGTGGATGGATAGTTATTTGTTACCTTAAGAAGGGAAACACAAGAGTTGTGGTCCCTTAAAAGTCTTCCTTATTCAATATATATTTAATTTATTATATTCTGATATTTCAAAACTATTATGAAGATAAATATTAAATGTATCATAATTAAAAAATATTAAATACCACCATGTATATGTAATTATTTATGAAAAAATGCCTAGTTATATTTTTTTCCCATTCCAAAACCTTTTATATAATAAACAATAGTCATTTTAATACAACTATATGTGTTTCTAGAATATTTTTGAAAACCATCCTCATACAACATTTCAAAACAACTATCAAGAACGCCACCGAAAACAAATAAAAAACACATGATATTAAAGTTTTTGAGTCTTTTCAAAAGCACAATTTTTAAATAGATTCAATACATAAGTAGGACGAAAGTTTGGAATATCACTATGTATAGCAAAAATGATCAAATATCATACATATTCAAACTAGTACAAAGAAATAACATATATATTTTTTCTTTTCCTACCCCTTATAATAATAAAACTTGATAAGTCATAGTTATTGATTATTTAGCAATTTCTCATCAGGCAATATGAATTATTAAAAAAAATCATACAAAATTTGTCATATATATGTGATCAAGAAAGTCAACCAGATGTTATTTATTCATGTTCCTATTCTTTGTTATTACTCTGTCATTTTTAACTAACATTTATGATATTTAAAATTAAAATTATATATATATAAATTAATGAGAAATAACTTCATGAACTTCACAATGGTAAAGTTACTTGTTGACAACATTGAATGTTTTTCGCTCATATTTGTTCTTTAAAGCATTCATAAATCTGACTTTTCAAACTAATTTTTCACAAATATAAAAATGTGAACAAAATTTACACTCCTGCCACCATATATATACCTAAAAATATGTGAAATTATTCGATATAAAATATTTCATCATTTAATTTAAAATTTAAAATAAATTGATATCAAATAACTATATACACTGTCAAATTAATTGATACTTGGAGAAAAAGAGAGGCATGATTTTTTTACAAAGGAGAAAAACATATGGAGTGAACTTCAATGAGAGTTAGTTCTTAAAAAAAGTCTCAATGAGATTACGACTCTCTTATAGATCTGATTCAAGTAAAAAATAAACAAACAAACAAATTTAATAATCTAAAGTTTGAGCTATTCAAATTTAGACTTTCATTAAGTGTTAATAAATGAGCTTAGTAAAACACAAATTATAAACAAATCACCTTTAAGATGATTTAGTCAAATTATTGCTAAGAAAATTACTTCTTAATAGGAAGTACTGCTCAATATAAGCTAATTTCGACAACTTGATCAACAAAATCTTTAAAATAATTTCTAAATTTCGTAAGTATGTTGAATTTTTGAATTTAATATGGCAATTTAACATCATATATTTTGTGAATTAATAAATACATATTTAGATACACTTCTTTGAATATTCAAACATGCATTCAGTTAGACATGCTATGTAGTGATAGATATACATTCAGATATTCATAATCAAGAACTAGACAAACTTTCAAATATACATATCGTGAATAATCGATATCAATTTAAGTTTTGTATATGAATGATAATAATATATACAGAGTAGTATATACATATGGTGAGTCAATTCTAGATAAACATAAATATTTTTTTAAAATATATTGAACTGTATATTTCTTTTTATATCCAAAAATTTTATTAGTTGAACTTAACAAAATACTAATTTATATATATAAAAATACATCAAATCATGCTAGGAATGTCACACATATATAATGTACTAATTTTAAAAATATGGCATGTATGTCACACAATTATTAATTTTATGTCTAACATATGATTGTTTTAGGGTGAGGGTATTTCACCTCATGGTGATTTTGGGAGAGAGAATATTTTACTCAACATGATGTTAAGAGTTCGATACAAAATTGATTACATAGTTTTCCTTTTTGGGTTTACAAATATTTTTTTTCCTTTATCAAAATACATACACAATGTATAAATAGTGTATATTTTGTATTAATATATACAATATACATATACATACATAATATATACACACTATTTACAACTAAATGTATATGTATTGTATACCTCCGTTAGTTTTGATAAAGGTAGTTTACATAAATTATATAGCATAAAGAGTTAATTACTATTTTTTCTATCCTTTTTCAATTTACAGATTTTTCTTAACAAATATGGCAATTCGGATACATTAATTTAGTAACTCGGATACCTTAATTCAGTTCAGGAGAGAAAAGTTAGGATTTTTAAGTATCGGCATATAATACTTAAAATATTACATTTCAAACATAGAGATAATTTAAGAATCAGAATAAATGTATCCGGATAAAAATAAGAGATTTTTGAATTTTTTGGAAATGAGTGGGAATAATAAAAAAATATGATAAATAAAGAAGTGTAATTAGATAATTTTTCCTTTGGTAAACTAGATAACCAATGATATATAATGGTAACGATTAATTAAAGGAATTTTCGCATATAGCCAATCAAAAATACCCGAATTATGCTCCATAGCTATAATTTGGGTAGTTAAATTTCGTAACTATAGTTATAACAACGTTTATATATTTCGTGCATTATTTATATACATTTGTATAATTTGCTGTACAATTTGTAATTTTTGTATACGTTAGTATATTTCGCTATATAATTTGTGCACGACATTTGTATAATTCACTATATCATTTACAGTATTTGTATATTTTGCTATATAATTTGATTCGCGCATAACTTTTGTATAAAAGGTATACATATATTTGGCTTTTGTATATTTCATATAGCTTTTTCTATTATTTAAGCTATATGAAGCCCAATAATGTCCATAATCTGCAACTTGGGCTCAATACTAAGTAGGTCTCTCAATCAACAATAAGTACACAAAAGAAACCCCATTTCAATAAATTTTTATGAACAAATCAAGTCATAAATATTTGTATGATTTTTTTTGTTTATTATTAATTCGACTCGTTTCAAAAAAGTCTTACTTTAAGGTGTAAAATACTTACTATCGAAAGGAACTCAAATCGCTCAAATCTAAAATCTCTAATGAAGGATCAAGAGGAATTTGACTTTTTAACAATCTAAGTTTCATAAATTATTGAATTGGTAGATTAAAAATCAGTTTGTTTAATGGATATGAATTATTGAAATTTATTATAGTTGCATAGAGAGACAATAGCTTTAACATTGTAGGGTATGTTGAAGTTTATTATAGTTGCATAAATTTATTAAAAATCTTCAATGAGTATTAGATTTAATAGTACTAACTTTAGGCTTATGAATATAATGAAAAATATTAAAAAGGCTTAGGAACAGGACATTCTCTAATGACAAAGAGATTAGAGGATGATTCTAGACCATAATAAAGTATTCACAATTTTTTTATTTTGAAAAAAAAAAGTGAGTGAAAGAGAATCACACTTTGGTATTTTAAATTTCTTACATCGAATTTTGAATTTTTAAGATTATGCGTTCATAATATACATATTGAGTTTGGATGAAGTGATAGTCCAAAAATTGCCTCAACCATTAAACCGATCATCATGAATATACCTAATATTATTTCTGGATTTGCATGAACCTTATTGAACCCTATTGAACCTTAAACTCTGAATCTTGTGGATAGTTGGGTGGGGTGCTCCAACTTAAGGAGGTGAGGATACCCCCTGCCCCCTCCCCCCCCCCATTTTGCGGTTATTGCTATATTTAATGGAAGTGTCGAGGGTGGATGTGTGGATTTGTGGTGATTGAGATTATAGAGGTCACAGACTCGTAATTCTTTGAACTGTATGTTTGATTTATCTATTTTGAACTTCGAATTCTTAACCTCAAACTCTTCTATATATTAATTAAAGAATTATTAAATACAGATGAAAGTATGAACAACTAATAATTGAAATCATTATTTTAATAAATATTTAATGATAGCTTAAATATAAACTCACATATAATAATTAGATATAAGACTCAAAAAATAACTAACATTTAGATGTATTTTTTATTTAACTCTTTATTAATTAAAAAAAGACAAAAGAAGAAGGAGAAGTGGGGTCAAAAGATAAAGTTATAAAATGCTTTTCTCACTTTTGAAAAGTCTATTAGCTTTTCATATGGTTTATAAATGACAAGTACGTACAATTTTCTTTTTTGAAAAGCATGAAGATCTAAGGTTAGTTCTTCAAATAAAATTAAAAATTAATATATTATCGTGACATACGTAAGTTAGTTTAATATATAAAAATAATGGATGCATTTTTTTTAACCCTAGTCTCCATGCTTTTTTCCTCTCTTGAGCAATCAATGGAGGCGTGATAGCAACCATAGCTCGCCCTCTCCCCAACCTATGACTGTGGGAGAGACAAACGTTAACACTAATACGAAAATACTTTATGCAACAACCCTTAAACCACAACAAACGATTCAAAATCTGTCAGTGGATATGATGCACACAAAAGTAGTTAATTTTTTTAAAATATACTACAAATTAATAAAATGTACACATATCTGTATATACTTGATAAGTGCCACCATCGAAGATTGTAAGAATGGATAGAGTAGCTCTATTTTAATCAAGATCTCATATTTAAGTCGCTTATAATAAAAATATCGACTTTCGCGTGAAAAATAAAATTAAAAAGTGCTTAATTAGGTACACACATACCAATATGTACCAAGACTTTGTAAGATCTTTGACCAAGGCAATGGTCAAACACAATTTTCTAAACAAACACTAAGTACATAATTAGGTTTAATTAATTAAATTGATATAATTAATCACACTTAATCAGTCTTAATATCGAAACCTCCCCTCCATTTTTGTTGTGTAGTTTGACTAGGTGACATATGTCTGCATCAAACACATAATTAAATTACTTTTAAGGCCTAATTCTAAGTGATTAATTAACAACTGTCAAATCTTAGAAAAGATAAAGTAAATTAATTTGTAAAATATATTTTTAATTAATTCTTAATGATATATGCAGCCCCATGTGACATCCATTATAAAATTATCTAAATTTATTGGCAGACAATTTTACCTCCCAATCTCTTTTTTTTTTTGAGATATTATTTAATCAAAATTGGGGTCCAGATAACTTGGATTAAGTTTGAGTAAACACGTCTTGATTGATTATTCATTAAGATTTATATTTTTGGTGGAAATATTTAGGTTTTGCTGGCATTTGAATAACTTTATTTTTCAGGTTAGATTGAGTTGATAGATTTCTCAATCACAATACAAAAGTATAGATTTTTTAAAGTTAGTAAATTAGTTTTTGAGACTAAAATTTTCGGAAATAATTTCTCTATCTCTACGAAGTATTGGTAAAATCTGCGTATATTTTATCTTTCTTAGATTTGACTTATGAAATTTCACTGAATATGTTGTTGTTGTTCTTTAGTAAATTAGTAATAGAGAATATAGTTGTTGTAGTGCATAATTTTAAAATAAGTTTATGATGTCATGAACAATTTTATTCATTACATTAATTATTTTTTGTTAGAAATTAAAACTTTGGTAATCCCCATTTCCAAAATCATCTTCTATACCTTGCTCTAGATTCATAAAAAGTTAATGCGAGCATATACGAGAGATAAGAATATGAATGAAGAAAATGGGAATAAGGTGGGGAGGTGTGTATGACGGATTTAAGGGAGAGGTACATTAAAGAAGTCTAAAAATATGATTAAGTAATATATATATGACTTAGCTTCAACTTGCCATCAACATGATGTCCGTTGATAGAAGGGTGAGGAGGGTCGAGTATCAGAATAGGAGACTAATAGGTTCTCGAGTTTATATTTTTTCGTATCAAAGTCATATTCTAGTTTGCTTTTCATGCTACGTTCATTATATATTATAATTATTAATGCCAGCCAAACACTCAAAGTAGATATTACCAAATCAGAATCAAACCAACAATTCAAATAGATAATCGAACCTACCCCTCTATTATTTTCCATAAATCAAGACAAATACATTTGTTAATTAACATCATGTTGAATGAAAGGTATTTGTCTAGACGTAAAGTTCAAGCATGAATAAGGACTCTTGAAACTTACGATATTAATAATAGTATATTCAATGCAACCTCACAAACGAGTTCTGGGAAAGGCAGGATGACGTAGTTCTTGTCTTTGTGAGATAGTAACGATGTTTCTAATAATCCATCGACTCATGGATATTTATGTGACTATAAATCTTCTTATTATTAAGATTAAAATGAGAGTTTAAAGATAAATAATTATTATTAAATGTAAAAGTATATCATTCCTTTTTTTACTGTCTAAAAAGGAAATAGTTTCACATTAACTGGGATAGAAGAAATATTATCGTTCGAAAATTCGAGGTGTTCGGCCAAAACCATAACCATTTTTACATCTTAAAAATCATCTTCAACATTTGATGTTTTTCAATTACTTTTAATCGCCTAATCTGAACGGATTCTAATCAAGCAATTTTTTTTATAATTTAATGCACGTAAAACTAGTATGGGTTAAGAATATGCATTTGGTAAAATTATTATGATGTGTATAAGTTGATTCAAACATCATAATACTAACAAAAATTAAGGCAAATCTCGAAAAGAAGTTAGAAGGCATATAGAATAACATCGACAATAACAATGGACTCAATTTATTCCATAAGTGGTCTCTGAAAAAAAATACAATATACACAATCTTAGTTCTAAAGAAATTATTTCCTTCGATATTCGTATTTCTTTGTTCGAATTTAAGATTAATAATATGAACGAATTCCCTCAAAAAATGTGAATAACATCAACAATAGCAAATTTAATGTAATTATACAAATAAGACTTGAAAAAAATACGGTATACAAAATCTTATTCCTAAAAAAATTATTTTCAATTAACTCTCGACATTTATTTTTTAATTCAAATTTGAGATTGACAATATGAACAAGCTCACACAAGCTCACACCACAGTGAAAGGAATATGAGTAATAGGAATTGGCCATTGGGAGGCTCAAAAGGACATGACACACAGCCTCTTTGTTTGATTTTCTCTAGTTGGAACAAGGCCATATTAGCTGTTCAATATCCTTTTTTTGTTTGGTTTCTCGGTCAGTGTTTGGTGTTCATATTAAAATTTAACTATATTCAAATTCATATTACGTAAAATCCTATTTAGAATAAAGCACTTTCTATCAAAAAAAATTTATTCAATATTTCTAATTAAAGGAGGACTAACGACATCCGCTATCAAAAAATTTATTTGATAATAGTTTTTCAATATCCAACTCAAAGAGGAATTGAATGCCAAAAAAGAATTGATTGGTTATGGAACTGCAAAAAAGAGTAAAAAGATTATGAAGATGATCTCATTGTCCCATACTGCTTACTACTTGCCAATGAGCCAACCACTAGCTAGGTAGCTAAGGGTTTCTAGCACAGCCTCCATTTGTGTGTCAATACATAATTACCTGTAGAGCAGAGAGGTGCAGAGGAGACAGACAGAGGGGGCACTGCAAATTTTGCAGAATATACATATGACACACCACATACTTATCCACTTACCATTTGAAAGGTTTGAAAGGAATGGCCTCTGTCTTTCTCTGTTGACATGGACTACCCCCCATGTCTTTGGATAGATTTCCATTCATCATCTTATTGCTCTTTTGAAGCTTTTGGACCCCATAAAATATCTTCCATTGGGGTTTTTTTTGGCCAACTAGTGAAGTTTTCATAGTATTTGCATTCTATAATGATTTTTAAACTAGCGGGATTGCAGTGACAGAGTTATAATTTTTATCAAAAAAATTTAAAATTTAAAGAAATAAATATACTAACTAGTTAAAAAATGACATCTTCTCTCTCTCTCTCTCTCTCTCTCTCTATATATATATATATATATATATATATATATATATTAATCATGTATAAACAATATAATTTACTAGTTCCGCCACTTGAGGAAGGCTGGTGGAGTGGATTTTGGACTTAATTCAATTTCAAAGAAGGTTTAAAATATGAGGAAATAGAGACATTAACTAATTAAAAAGGGTTCGACATGTTCTATATATACATATAACAATGTATAAATGGTATAATTTACTAGTTCCGCCGCTGGAGGGGAGGACGGTGTTAAATAGATTTTGAACTTAATTTTGTTGCAAAGTTAATTAAAAGGACAAGGATTGTCCAAACCATACAGAAAATCCAAAGAATGCATCTACCCTTCCGGCATGCCTATACATTGTTCATAGAGCATGAACAATCTATCGTGAGGCCTCAACAACGATTATAATAATTCTAATTCAAAGCGTGAAAATTCTCCAAGCCATATAGAGAATTCAAGAAATCCATTTACCCTCCGTAGCACACCTAAACCTTGTTCATGACACGTGAACAATCTATCTAGAAGCCCTAATATCTACTATAATACTATGTTAGCGGAGAGTCCAAACAATCTATCTACCCTTCCTTGTATGCCCAAACATTGTTCATAGAGCGTGAACAATCTATCATGAGGTCTTAACATCATCGACTACCATACCATGTTAAGTAGATCTTGGGCCTAACTTTGATTTCTATTTCAAAGCGTGAGGATTGTTCAAGCCATATAAAGAGTTCAATGAATCTATCTATCCTCCCCAACACACATAAATATTTATTTATGGAGCATGAATAATCTTTTCAGATGCCTTAATATTGATTACGGTAACATGTTGAATAGATTTTTGGGCCTAAGTAAACTTTAAATTCTAGTTCAAAAGGTGAGAGTTGTCCAAGTCATATAGAGCATCCAAGAAACTGTCCATCTTTGGCGTGGATCCCATCAGGTGATATGTCACATGATGTCTATCTGATCTATAAATCAGTGTGCATGTTGAATTCATTAAGAGTGACTTTGCATACTTTGAGTAATTAGCTCATGAGTTCATTAAGTGAATCCAATTTCATCCTCTTTTATAGCAAAGTATTGATAAATCTACTGTTAACTATAGTAGTTAGTTACAAGCTACTATGGTTAAGAGAGTTAGTTACTGGGTTGTTAGAGTTGTTAGAAGTCAGTTGGGCTTGTGAGTCTATAAATAGTAGTCATGCATTATGTGTATGGATGAATGAGCAATGTGATTCTATTTCTTCTTCTCTAAGCTAATTCATATTCTCTCTTAGATCTTACTTTTCTTCTCTTCTTCGGCTTCTTCTTTTTCTCTTTGTTTTATCTACTGTTAATGCTAGATCAATACCTTCATTTATGGAGTTATCATGGTATTAGAGCCACGTTGTATCTTAGGATTAAGGAGGCAAAAGTGTGCTTAGATTCAACACTGAAGAGCTGTTGAATCGAGAGTAAGCAGTCTAGTGAGGATCTGAGTCAAAAATAGAAACTCATGGACAATCTAGCTGAAGTAGCCTCTGAATCAATGGATACTGGCATTCCAAACTCCAACTCTGCACCTTCAACTCGAGGAACAACTATGTATTCAACTTCAGCTATAGATCATAATCATCCATTATATCTTCATCCTAATGACACTCCAGGTAGCTCTCTAATCACACTTCAGCTTACTGGAGTAGATCTATGCGTATAGGTCTCTTAGGCAAAAGTAGATTGGGATTTGTTGATGGAAAGTTTCCTAAGTCTAGGTTTCCTCCTAAATTGGCTGATATTTGGGAGAAATGCAATGCTGCAGTCTTGTCATGGATAATAAATGCAGTACAACCAAGTTTACTCAGTAGTATAGTGTATTGTACTGATGCTCATAAGGTGTGGAGTGATCTAAAGGAGAGATTTGACAAAATAAATGGTGCACATCTGTTTTAATTGCACAAATAGATCCATAGCATGAACAAGGGACAATGACTGTCACTAATTACTATACAGTGCACAAAAGTTTGTGGAATGAACTTGACTCTATTATACCTTATCCTGGATGTACTTATGCTGAATCTGTAAAAATTCAAAGAGCATGGTGAAAATCAAAGACTATTTGAATTTCTCATGGGATTGAATGAGTCATATGCAGCAACTAAAGGATAGATCTTAATGCAGACACTACTTCCTAGTCTAAATAAGGCGTTCTCACTTATTGTTGATCGTGAAAGTCAGAGGAATTTAGCATATGTTGGTCATGCTCGTTCAAATACTAAAGTGATTAGGAGTGCAGTTCTAGCTAGTGTGAAAGGTGGAGTTGCTCCAAACCTAGGAGGTGATAATTATGGACATCAATCTGGTGGTGGAGGAAATCCAAATAGAGGACACTATGACAGTCAATACAGATCTTCAAAACCCTGGAAATCTCTCATATCGTGTGAAGTATATGGCTACAAAGGACATAATAAGAAATAATGTTACAAAGTTATAGGTTATCCACTTGGTTGGAAGTCAAAGAGAAAAGGTAATACCTCAAGCTTCTTTGCTAATCAAATTATAAATTCTCAGTCTACAGGAATAACTTACACAAGTAATATCACTCCTAATGTCACACCACCAGCTCCCACAACCTTCTTCACACAAGATCAGTATCAACAGATACTTAACTCTTAGCCAAAGGAAGTGGTGGTGAAGGAGGTCAAGTATCTAAAACAACTACTACAAGTAGTACTCTGTTTGCTCTTGTGTCTAAATATGTTAACAAGGAGTGGATAATTGACACTGGTGCAACAGGTTAAAGCTAGGTTGATTGCCAAAGATTTTAGTCAAAAGGAGGGGTTTGATTATGGTGAAACCTTCAGTCCTGTAGCTAAGATGGTTACTGTTAGGTCTGTCATTACTAAGATGGTTACTCCTATATCTGAAATGAGACAAGTTCAGCTACCAACTGGAAATATGGTATCAGTCTCACACACTGGCAGCACTAAAATAATGGATGGTCAAGTCATTAAGAATGTGCTGTTTGTTTCTGAGTTTAAGTGTAACCTCCTGTTTGTGTCTAAACTTACCAAAAAACTTCAATGTATAACTCTTTTCTTTCCTAATTTATGCCTTTTCCAGGATCTCTACAGTGGACAGGTCAAGGGGATTGGTAAAGAAGATCAAGGTCTCTACATCCTTAAGGAAGGCCTACACACTATGTCAATCCCTCATCCAACTCTCAGCAATGCTCACCAAGTCAGTTAGTCTGGTTCTATATCTCTATCACACAACAGACTAGGGCATGCTCCTGTATATATAATAAAGAAGTTTCCTAGTCTTAATAGTCTAGATTCTACTACTTTACCTACTTGTACTATTTGGCCCTTGGCTAAACATACCAAACTTCCTTCTAATTCTAGTACATATTCATCTAAAGCTATGTTTGAACTAATGCATTATAATACTTGGGGTCCTTATAAAGTTTCTACTCATAATGTAATGAAATATTTTGTCAATCTTATGGATGACTTCTTCAGATTCACCTGGATATTTTTGATTGCCTCTAAGTCTGATGCAATAGTGGTACTAAGACAATTTTTCACTCAAACTCACAATATGTTCTCTATTACAGTCAAAACTTTGAGAACAGACAATGGTAGTGAGTTCTTTAGTCATGAGTTTAAGTCCTTCTTAGATACTCTTGGTATATTTCATCAGAGTACTTGTGTGTATACACCTCTTCAAAATGGCATTGCAGAGAGAAAGCACAGAACCATTTACAAATGGCCAGAGCTCTAAGGTTTCAAGCCTCAATACCTCTTAAGTTTAGAGGTGAATGTCTACCAACAGTTGTTTACCTCATTAATAGACTACCCTCTAAACTCGTTCACTACAAAACACCTTTTGAAACACTATATTCACATCCTCCGTCTCTAATATCTAAGAACCTTTGGCTGTTTATGCTTTGCTGCATGTCCTAAAATCATAGACAAACTTTCCTCTAGAGCTGTTCCCGTTGTTATGCTAGCTATTCCTTATCTCAGAAGGGCTACATTCTGTATGATCTACACTCCAAGTCTATGTTTGTTAATAGACATGTTATGTTCAAAGAGGACTTATTCCCCTTTAAGGATCTTCAGACATCATCTGATCCTATATTTCCAGTCCTTACTATGATACATTTTAATTCTTCTCCTATCACATTACCTCACACCACTCCTATCACAACTATACCTGAATCTCCAAATGACTCTCTTAACTCTACCTTTCTGGATCATGAACATGATCACTCTTTTCCTCTCTCAAAGCCTTCATTTGATTCTACCCTTTCACAAGCTCTCATTCCTAGTCGTGTCTTGCCTGTTCCTTCTATGAAGTCATCTAGAGCCACTAGACCACCTCTATGGCTTAAAGACTTCATCACTCAGCCCAAAAGTAACATTTGCACTTATCCTTTATCCAATAATATTGTCTATCACAATCTATCCACCTCTTATCTCAGTAGTCTAACAACATATTCTGCAGTGACTGAGCCAACTAATTATTATGATGCTGCTCTTGACCCTCAGTTGGTTCAGGCTATGGCACTTGAGATTGCAACACTAGAAGCCAATCAAACTTGGAGTATTGTAAATTTACCTACTGGAAAGAAGCCAATTGGGTGTAAATAGGTATACAAGGTGAAGTATAAGTCCACAGGTGAGGTTGAAAAATTTAAAGCTAGGTTGATTGCCAAAGATTTTAGTCAAAAGGAGGGGTTTGATTATGGTGAAACCTTCAGTCCTGTAGCTAAGATGGTTACTGTTAGGTCTGTCATTACTAAGATGGTTACTGTTAAGGCTGGAATGTGCATAAGATGGATGTCCACAATACTTTCCTCAATAGTGACCTTCTTTAGGAAGTCTACATGACTATTCCTGCAGGGTTTGCTAGACAAGGGGAGTATGGTAAGGTCTGCAAACAACATAAGTCACTCTATGACCTTAAACAGGCTCCTAGATAATGGAATTTGAAGTTGACAAAGTCTCTCATCAAGTTGGGCTTCAGGCAGAGTCATTATGACTACTAATTGTTCATCAGGCATGTTGAGAATGATATATTAGTTGTGCTACTGTATGTGGATGATCTTCTAATAACTGGCAGTAACCAAGGTCTCATAGATATTACAAGAACTGATCTACAAAAGCAGTTCAAGATGAAATTTGAGAATGATATATTAGTTGTGATGGTGTATATGGATGATCTCCTAATCACTGGTAGTAACCAAGGTAGCTGATCTACAAAAGCAGTTCAAGATGAAATACTTAGGAGAACTTAAATTCTTCCTAGGTATTGAGGTGGCAAGATCAAGCAAAGGCATTCACTTATCTCAAGGGAGGTATGCATTAGAGCTAATAGCTGGGTGTGGTCTAGGGGGAGCTAAACCTGTATGTACACCTATGGAACAAAATCACAAGCTACCTTCTGTTTAGTATGATAAGTTGTTCTCTTAGGAAAAGGAATCTACATGTCACTTACTTCAGGATCCTAGTAGGTCCCAAAGACTAGTGGGAAGACTACTATACTTAACCATGACTAGGCCTGATCTGTCTTTCTTAGTTCAAGCATTGAGCCAATTCATGCATAGTCCTAAGGAATCACATATGCAAGAAGCACTCAGGGTGGTCAGATACATCAAAGAGTCTACAGGTCTTGGACTATTGATACCAGCAGAAGACACAAGTCAACTAACAACCTACTGTGACTCAGATTAGGGTGCCTGCTTGGAAACTAGGAGGTCTGTCAGTGGTTATCTAGTCAAGTTTGGTAGTTCTCTAATTTCTTGGAAGTCAAAGAAGTAGGAAATCGTCTCTAGAAGCTCAGCAGAAGCTGAGTTCTGAAGTATGGCAAATTGTGTAGCTGAAGTCACATGGTTAACAAGTCTTTTTAAGGAACTAGGAGTACACATTAAGTCATCAGTGAAGATGTATTGTGATAATAAAGCAGCAATTCAGATAGCTGCAAATCCTATGTTCCATGAAAGGACTAAGCACATTGACATAGATTGTCATTTTGTTAGAGAAAAGATCTATCAAGGGATGATCAAAACTGAGTCAATTCACACAAGGGACCAGCTGGCTGATTTACTCACAAAAAGACTTGGAAAGTCACAACATCAACAACTTCTAAGCAACTTAGGTGCTATGAATCTATTCCAACCATAGGCTTGAGGGGGAGTGTTAACTATAGTAATTAGTTACAAGCTACTATGGTTAAGAGAGTTAGTTACTGGGTTGTTAGAGTTGTTAGAAGTCAGTTAGGCTTGTGAGTTTATAAATAGTAGCCATGCATTATGTGTGTGGATGAATGAAAGAACAATGTGATTCTATTTCTTTTCTTTAAGCTAATTCATATTCTCTCTTAGATCTTACTTTTCTTCTCTTCTTTAGCTTCTTCTTCTTCTCTCTGTTTTAGCTACTGTTAATGCTAGATCAGTGCCTCCATCTATGAAGTTATCATCTACCACATGCGATTCCTATACATTCTAAATTTTTTACTTGTTTAAATTTAAGCAAGTATAAGTTTTACTTGTTTTTTCATTTTGAACCTAAGATAGATAGCATTATCAGATAGAATATAAGGAAAGTCCAATTAATTATATGGTCTTTACATATTGAAAGAAATTATAACATTAGAGAGAAAATCTCATAAATTAATTATGAGCTTCACATACTGAAGGAAATTATAACATACTCTAATAATTTTCTCATGTGATTTTATGCATGCAACGTATATGTAGTTTGCATCTTTATATGTTATCTCTAATCATGTGTAGTATTAAAAATTAACAGAAAATGATCTTTTAGATAGCATTAGATTTCATTGATAACTTTTCTTTTGATTATGACTTTCATGTTGTTTACTTGGTCATCTCAATAGTCAAAGTTAGCGAAATATGTGACTTTTAATTTTGGCTCTTCTTTTTAATTTATGTGACTTTTTTAAATTTTGAGATTCAAATAAATCTATCTATAATCATTAATTTTTTTTATATTTATTAAATATTTTAAATTATTAATTGTTGTAATTTATAGTATTATTTACGTAGTTTATAAATATATAAATTTTATTTCAAAATAATTGAAGATTTCATGAACAAATTTTTATTAAATTTCAAAGGTTTTGATTTTGAAAAATGAAAATTGTCACATAAATTAAAATAGAGGGAGTGAAATTTTTTCGTAATTTTTGAGATAAGGGTAAAAAATACACCTGAAGTATCCTCTTTTTTTTCGTTTCGTACTTGAAAGAGTGAGTTTTATATCTAAACTATCACTTATTAGTTTGAGAAATACACCTATCTCTTCTAATTTATTTCACTCTCACCAGAGCGTATCTACTGCACTCTCTCTTTTATTTAATAAAAAAATGTCATTACTTCGATAAAAAATAAATAAATTATACTATTAGCAAAAATATTATTTTATTTCAAAAAAATATTTTCTTTGCCCAATCCCCCTCCCCCGCTCCACCCCCCGCCCTCACCCTCACGAACCAACCAATATTTTAGTTTAATTTTAAAGACTCTTACTTTAACCCCCCTCCCCTCGCTCTTAAAATAATAATTAATTTAGATATTATTTTATTTTATAAATATAAAAAAAATCTATCCTGCTCTCTTTTTCTTTTTCTCATTTTACATGCCACAAGATTATTTTAAATAATTTTTTTATTTCTATTATATTGGGTATAAGTAGAAAAAATATTTTTTTAAAAATATGTGTATATTTTTTTTTAAAAAGATTAAAAAATTAGGAGTGAAGGATTAGATAGGAGTGAAATAGAATTTCATTTTCTTTTAAAATATAATATTAATTTTTTAGGAAGGAGTGGATGGAGTTGGGGGGGGGGTTGAATTTTGAATTTTTTAAAACTATTTTGTTAAAGAGATTTTCTCTTATTAATAAGAGAGTAAGAAAATAAAAGGGTGGGTATTGTTGGAGGTAGGGGTACTCCGGGGATCAGAGGTGGTGATAGTGTAAGCGAGAAAAATATTTTAAATTTTATTTTTAAAAAAAATATTTTTTAGAAGAATATTAATACTTTAATTTTTAACCTTTAGGTAGCATTATAGTTTACTTAATTTTTATTAAGGTAAAATATTTTATCAATGTGACATTTTATGTGATAAAATTTTTTTTCAATAAAAAAGAATGTATTATACACATCACAAGATATATTTTTTCAAGTGATAATTTAAATATGAAATTTACACTCTCAATAATTTAGATATAAAAATAAAAATAACGATAATTTAGATAGATTTTGACACTTATCTCTCTCTATATATATTTTTACATTCTACATAATTGTTGTCTTTATTTAAGTTATTGACAAATTATTACTAGTATATTATTTCCTCCATCTAGTAAATTAGTGCTTATCTCTTCAAAGTGACACAACACATAATCTTACTTTTATATTACACGTGTCGCAACCAGAAAGCATATCCACCCCTACCCACCATCCCACCCCTGCAATTGCCGTTATGGTTTTAATTGTTTGTTTCCTTCCTTGGAATATTTTCATTCTGTTATGATAAAATCATTCAAAAGTTTTTTGTCCAATTAGGTCACTTCATTCATTCTTCTACCTTTACTAGAATTCTTATCTATTATTAGGAGTAATAAATGATTTCATTGTAATTTGGTTAATCATAAAATGGGGTATTGTTGTTAAGTTGGTGAAAGATTGTTTTCATGTCATTCATAGATTACGATAACAATAATTTATTTAAAGAAATTTCATGAGTAGGGTCTGAAGAGGATAAAATATACATAGATCTTATTATTATTTTATAGAGATAGAGAGATTGTTCTTCATAGATTATAAAGTTATTTATATTGACGTTTGGATAAAATATTTGTATTTAAATTATAATATTATTTTATTAATATGTGCGTGTTAAGATAGATTGCATGCATTATACTCTATTAAAGTATGGCTCTTTTTCGTACCTAACGTGAAATACATTATACTTTATACATTGAACTAACTCTTTTTTTTAATTAAAATAGGGTTGGGTGGACACATTTTTAAGCTAATTGCCTAATTTGTAATTTCATTACAAGCAATGGGTTGCATGAAATTATTGTACAACAATAATTTATAGATGACGAGTTCAAATTGTGAAATTATTATTAATATTTGTATCAGGTAGGTTGAATGCGTTACACTCCCTAAGATACAATAAAATTAATCAAATTTTATTTATTGTATAGTAAATAAAATTAATGAAATTTTATTAATATCACAATAAATAAAATTACATTATAGGCAATTGGTTGCATTTGATTGTTTTTTAGTTAAAATGGTTAATACTCATTTTAAGGATAATTGCCTAATTTGTAATTTTATTACAACCAATAGGTTGTATTTGATTGTTGTTTGGTTAAAATAGTCTTTCCATTCAAAAATAAATAAATTGGGGATAAAGTAGGAAAAATGGGTAGAATATTACCGAATAGTAAAAATTCAGATAATTATTTAATTACTCTATTAAAAATATTTTAACAAAAATTCCTAATCGTATCTCGAGATATTGACGTTATGTGCCACTTGTTTTTATTTTTCCACCGTCCATTGACAATTGAGTATACTTATCTACAACTTGCTTATATGTTATCTACCCTAGCCATAAAAAGAAATTTTAAAAAAAAGTCAGAATTTATAAATTTTAAATTCTAATTGATTCACTTTAAATTTTATGTGCATTGAAAAATATAAATTATAATCATATTGATAAAACATAAAAGAGATATTAAATATATAAAGAAATAAATTTTATATATTATTGACACATTTTAAAATTATACAAATATAAATACAAAACAAATAATATCACAAATAGGATGTATCATTACAAAAACAAT
>DF358909.1:4724-56299 GCA_000787875.1 Solanum virginianum | reverse complement strand
TATCGATTAATTCGTGATAATAATGCATTCTACGTATACACCTTGTTATAAAATATAATTAGGAAGGTTCCTTATTAAATTCTAGAGGTTCAGGAAAGATTTAACTGCAATTATTGGTCCAAACAATATATAACTAAATAAGGTTCCTTCCATCATTATCTAAAGGAATGTTCTCCACATACTTTGATACACTATTGAGACAGGTATGTGAGCTCAGCAAAGTATAGAGCTTTTTTAAGCTGCTGCTGACCAATTCTTGAAATTTATTCTTTGTAAAGATTATGTGTGTGGACTTTTACTGTACTGGAATAAAAATTTAAGTAAACTGGGAATGTTAGATATAGACTTTGGAAAACAGAGTTGAAAATGCTATATATAGAATTCTTCGTTCTTTCGTTGTATCAGGGACAGAGCCATGTAGCGCCTCAGAGTTGTTTATACATGATTAAAATTATTTTTTATGCATGTATAGCAATGTTTAATCCATTTCAGCTTCTTTGTATGGTTACTTCAAAAGTGAAAATTTTGACTCTCTTGACAAAGAGTAGTACCCTTTTAAAGATTTGGTCATGTACTTTCCTGAGACCCAAAATCTTGCCTTCAGTTTTTACAAGGCCGAAACTTTTGACTGAAATGGCACATTCTTTACCAATTTCAGAATAAATTCTTGATAGGAATTTCTTCCTATTGTGCTAATACAGGGATTTGTTTGGCCTTTTCAGGAATTTGTACAGCAGCAATTGCTCTTTTCACTGATTTACAAATACTACTCAACCTTGTATCAATTGGTACACTGTTTGTGTTTTACATGGTAGCAAATGCTGTTATCTACAAGCGTTACGTCTCGGTTGGAGTAACAAACCCATGGCCTACACTGTCATTCCTTTTTTGCTTCTCTTTGACTTCCATTTTATTCACCCTGTTATGGCAATTTGCACCATCAGGCAAGCCAAAAGCCTTCATGCTTGGTGCCTGCACTGCTATCGCCATCGCTGTATTACAAATCTTCCATTATATGGTCCCACAAGCCCAAAAACCCGAGTTTTGGGGTGTCCCTTTAATGCCATGGATTCCTTCTATGTCCATCTTCCTCAACATATTCCTGTTAGGTTCACTTGATAGACCATCCTACGTCCGATTCGGATTTTTCTCAGCTCTCGCTGTTTTAGTGTATGTTCTGTACAGTGTCCATGCTAGTTTTGATGCTGAGGAAGATGGGACACTTGGTCAAAAGACAATTGAACTTGTGAAGGAACCCATTGATGTCCAGGACCATACTCTTAAAGTGTAAAAATGTTCTCTTTTTAAGCTGACTTTCTTTAGTATGACTTCTACCTTTTTGGTGGTGGAGGAGTAATTTATGTATACTTAACATAGAAATGGGAGAGGAAATATAGACTGCAAAATTTTTGCGGTGATCAATCTGTATAGTTTTACTACGGTAATGTTATGATATGAGCTTAAATGAAGATTCCTATGGCCTATTCTAACTTATTTGGGATTGAGTCTTAGTTATTATTGTTGTTGTTGTTGCAAGTTGTATAGTTTATTGTTGTTGACTTGTGATCCTCTTGGTTAAGTCAACTATTGATGCCTCAAAATAGGAATAATCTGTTCATTAACCCAAGTTGGGTGATGTTAGTGAGTTGGCTACCATTTGAACCCAAATTCTCTTCATGGCACTTGATTACATATTCACAATTTGCCATTAGTTGAGTTTTAAATTTATGTTTTTTAATTCAAATATTATATCAATTTTTTCTTATTAGTCGCTCTTTTTATTTTTTTTTTATATCTAGTTTATTTTTCTTTTTATTTGAGACGAGGGTTCTCAAGAAATAGTCTTACTACCTCTATGAGGTAGTGATAAAGCCTACGTACATTTTATTTTTAGATTTTACTTGTGAAATTTTACTGTTGTAGTTCAAATATGACATCATGTATTCAAAATGAAAGGCCCCACTAACCTTCTAACTTTTGGAGAAATTTTAAGTCCATTTTATTGTCGAATCTATCCTCGTTGAAAATGAAAAGGAAAACAAGATATATATCAGTTAAAAGGTTCTTCCTTTTGGAGTATAAGGAGGAAAAAAGCTTAAAAGATGAGGATGGGAACAAAAAGAAAGTTGGATAGAGACTAATGAACCCCTTTTAGCTATTTTCGTTTAACCACCGAAAACATATGATAAGTAAGATTCTTTCGCTTTTAACTAACAGTTACAAATTTGAATTTAAGCAAGATTCATATTTATAATTTAAAGTTTAGAAATTTTAATTATATGTGAACATATTTTTACTAAATTTTTCAACACATAAGATTTGAATCTGAATTATTTAATTCTACCAAATTTACACTTTTCATGCTAGATATGTTCATATTGAGAGCACAACACCTCCTTTAATGATTTTATATAGAGTGAATCAAAATTAATTGAGCTAATAAATTCTAACTAAGTCACCTTGATGAGAAGAAATAATCAAGAGAGACCATTTATTTGCACTTAATGATTAAAACAAAAAGAAGGGCCACTTTTACTGAATACCTTGAGCAGAAGTTTCTTCTTGGGCCCTATAGTATAAATTTATAAAATAAGCAATCCAAAAAATAAGAATAAAAAGGGTAATTAACACGTAAAGTTTCATACCACCATGTATATAACTTTCTTTAATATCCCCATGGCTGATATCCGGTCCTCCAAATTCGTTTTTGAATGAAGTCATATCCCCTCCATGTGAGAGGAGAAGAATTTCAATACATTTTTATTTTCTTGATTGAACAGTCTCAAATGAAGCTCAACAATCCAGTAAGGATAATAAGGTCCAAAATGATTCGGCACTTTTAAATATGGCTCATAGTGATGGTTGACAGTTAAAGAAACTATCAAAGTTAAAAGTATATATTATTTTTAGATGTAAATTGAGTTGCATTTATTTAGATATTAAATCATCTGTTTACTTATATTGCATTGTTTATGTTACTGAGTCATTTTCTACATTACGTCTATAATTAAAGCATTGTAACTTGAGTCTTCATGTTTTGGTCATTTTATATACTCGTATATTTCACGTACTAATGTCTTTTGGACCTGTATTATTTTACGATGCAGACACACGTGACAGAGTCCTCAATAGGCATATCATCAAACGATCTAGCACTTCTACTTAGCCAGTGGTAAGACCTGTTTGCAGTCAGAGGCTCCTTGATGCTATCCCTTTTGATTTTAGTTATTTTCATTTAGTTTGAGGTAGTCATGGCTTGTCGCGGTGCCCATCCTTTAGTCATGACTTGCAGAGGCTTCATAGACTGGTAGACATAATTGTAGTATCTCTTTCATATTATTAACTTCTTAATTGGTTGCTTATTATAATTTCAGACATTGATATAGTTGTTGTGTTTAATTCTAACATATCCTTATTGCTTATGTCTTTAACTGAGTTAAGTAGTCAGGCCAAGTGGTTCACTTGTGGCCAGAAGTGGTTTCTAAGTGTCGATCATGTTCAAGATATAGACTCGGGACGTGACACACCACACCCCGTATAACTTTAAATCCACCCTGCTTTGCACAACTCTAAACTCGCCCCACTCCACCCCATTGCCATCCCTAAAAATTATCCCATAAATTTGAGCAATATGTTTTAATTAATCCTTTTATTTATTAAATCCAACTTAAACAAGTAAACCATATATCTCCTACTAGTTACAAAATTTCGTGTCATGCACGGGCCCAATAGTTATTCATAAAGTTATTTTTAATGATATAATTATGTATTACTTAATCATTTTATTCGATGTAAAATAAATATTATTAATATTGATGAATTTTTAGTTTAATGGTTAAATAACTTTAAATTTTTACTCTAAAATACATTAAAATTGTTATCCTAATTTCATTGGCAATATCGTAAAATCAATAAGCAGCTGCTTTACATAGATTAAATTAAAAAATCGCCAAAATATTTTTATGGGTCCTTCACTTGCGAAAAGTAGTTGTTAGGGGTAATATTATAAAATCACTAAACAACTGTTTTAAATAAATTCAATTAAAAAATCTCTGAATTATTTTTATGGACCCTTCAATTGTGAAAATTAGTTGTTAAGGGGTAATATTGTAAAATCCCTAGGCAATTGTTATAAAAAAATCAATTAAAAAATTCTCAAAATATTTTTATGGGTCCCACATATAATAAAGAAGAAGAAGCAGGCAGCTGAAGCAGGCACGTCGACGGAGGGATGCCTGCTTCAGCACAAACTCTCTCTTATTAATAAGAAAAGATATTGTGAAAATTAGTTGTTAGGGGTAATATTATAAAATTCCTAGGCAGTTGCTTTAAAAAAATTAAACTAAAAAATTCGCAAAATATTTTTATGGGTCATATATAAAAAAGAAGAAGAAGCAGACAACTGAAATAGGCACATCGACAGAGTGATGTCTACTTCAACACAAACTCTCTCTTATTAATAAGAGAATATGCAACTATGAATACATTAAAGTATTCTTATAAAGAAGAAAATACTTCTTATCAAGAATTTCTTAAAATTAATTTGCTCAATGATTTCTAATTAAGGTGTCATTTGGTCCTAAAAAGTTTTGGAAACAATTGAGAAATGGTGTTTAGTCATAAAATTTGGTAAATATTTTTGAAAATTCTCAAATACTAGAAAAAATTAGCATTTGAGAACTTGGGATAGTATTTAGGAAGTTTTAAATATTTAAAAGTTACTCCAAACTTATATATTTTATAAAAAAAAAAAAACACTCATCATTTATTTATTCCAATTATTTAATATCTACTTCATTCGAAAAGGTTTGATTTATAATTTAAGTGATAAGATTGCGAAAAAAGAACAATTTATTTTTCATGAAGTATAATTAATTTCAATCTAATCTGATAAATTTGAGTATGCGATTAATGTATTATATAATCTTGCTCATATTATTATTTTATTATTGTAGATTATTATCAATTATGCTATAAGATTATCTTTTCGCTCGAGATGTAAAAAGTTGATCCTTATTTGGTCATAAGGATAATAGTTCTTTTTAGGCCAGGGGCAGCCGGATCGAGAGTTACCCGTGATTGGTAATGACACAACTAGAAGAGAAGTAAGGGAGACAAAGTTAGGTGTTGGGTCGCACAACACATATGTTTCAGGTACAAAGGGGACGGGGATTGCTAACCCGGTTACCTAACCTAGCAGGTCAGGGACTGGCCGTCCATAGGTTTGTAATGGAACATGCTTATTATATTATAATAATAATAATAATACAAACTTATGAGTAGTTTTAATAATTTTTAAAATTTACAGGTATAAATCATATCTTTTAAAATAGTCAAATAATTTTAGAAAATTTTGAGAATAAACACATACACAGTGAAACTTTACCAAAAATATTTAGGATTTGAAGCCAAACACTAGCTAAGAATAGGGAAATCCTGTACATTTTCACTACTATCATCACATGATGATATATTTTTTCTATCTAACAAATATATATCTTGGAATTCTATCAAAAGGCATATATGCCAATATAAGGAATTATAGTTTAGTTGATTTTTGTGTATCCAATTGGTTAGATTCCACCACTAGAAAAGTCAGAAATGATAAGAAAGTAAACTTTCCAATTGATTTTGACATCAAAGTTGGTTCATGCTATGATGCTTCCAATATTAATAGTCCACTTTTTATCCATATCTGAATATTTGGATGAACAAATGAACAAATATAGCTTTGACTCATGCAATAAAATTATGTGAAATATTTTTATCTATTTATGTATATATTCTTTGGTTAAAAAAAAAAGTTGAAAGGACATAATTAATATGAAATGTCATTTGTAGAACTTATTTTTTCTACTTTCACTTGAGAAATATTGTGTTGAGTATTAGGTAAGAATTTAATTAAATTGATCTTACATTTAAATAGTATGTAAAACTATTTATTAATTTCCCTTATGGAAGTAAACATGTTACTTATATATAATAATTAATAGAAATCTCTAGGTTACAGTATTTTAATGAGAGTCTCATGTGACTTGAGTTTTATAACAAAGTATCTCTAGCATACTCATATAATCGATTATTATGTTTCATGTGAGAGGTCATTTATAAGGTAATTATTAAATCTAATTGTATTAAGTGAAAACATGAAATTAATAATAAAAAATAAGGCAAGTAAAAATCTATAAACTAAAAGAGTACATAGTTTAAATTTAAAAAGAACCTTTTTATATAGAAATATGAAAATTTAAGTGATAATTACAAGTTTGAATCATTCGACCATCTAATTTATAAAATATATACAAAGGTTGGAGATAAATAGATATTCTTATATTAAAAATACATAGGGACGGATCTTGGAGGGCGAAGGTGTTCATCCTACCGACAAAAAGTTACACACATATAATTTAGAGAGTTTAAAATCTTCTTTAATATTTCAAATTTAAATCTGAATCCCTTGATGAAAATTTTAAATTTGCCATAAAATATGTACATAATATACGTATATACACTAATAAAATAATATATATATATATATATCCCAAAGTTTGAATGCGTCATTGGTGATGCTTCAATTGGGTCATAATAAAAAGTAGAAATGCTTGATATCAACTGGCAAATTTGCAATTACAAAAGTATGCAAGATTTGCATGCACTTGTCCACTAATATATATGTATATTATATACATGGGTGGTGGAAAATATTCCACAAATTTCTATCTATCTTTGATGATGTTCTCATTATGCTTATGAGTTTCTAGTTAATTGTAGAACTTAATTACTTATATAGCCATCATGATCTTAATTAATTAATACCACTTTCATTACTTTATTTCTCCTTCTTTCTTTTTGTTAATCCAATCAAGGATTAGAGCCACACTTAATGACGTTGCTAGAATATGAGCACATGGATACCACATCATTCCTAACATGTGCTTAAAAGGATTAAAAACTAAAAATTGTGGATAGATAAATAAAATTATTTATCTAAAATTAAATTTCTGGTGTTCAGCGACTTGTTGACTATAAGGAGAGGAACGTTCAACAGCTTGACTGTAAGGATCTATAATATTTAAAATTCTGTAACATTAATTGCTTTTCATAAATATTATTAAAAAAGTGATCAGCAGATGATACTTTCAATAACTTGTGAATTTTTTTTCTTTTTGCTTTTTTGTATAGGTTAATGTAGGATGTGGGAGACAATGACCAACTTTAGTGGTGTCAAGATCAATTACATGTAATTTGTCTCTATGAAACAACTTTATGTATATAGTGTATACTCTGACTTAAAAGATTGGTGTGGCTGCTTATATATCCACCAAGAAGTTAAAGAATGTGTTGTTTGAGTGATGTTTTAATGAGTGAAAAATCATAATCAAAGTTTTTCTATCACTTTCTTACTTATAATCCTAGTCAAAGATATGCTATAATGATACTTTTATGTGTATATTTTTGTGTGTATAATGATTTTTTGTGATTAAATTGGGACTATTTGTGATAAGAATTGGATGATAGTAATAGACAATGGAGGGGCCAATTTTATCTACAATTGTCTCATAACTTTTTAATGGTCCCATAGCTTCTTTTTATTTTATCCTTTTGAGCTAATGGTTTTTTTTTTCTTTTTTGGGTTTTTTCTAATTATTAAATTTTCAAAGTCAATTGGTTGCTGTTGGAAATAGAATCATAGTGGGATTTTTTCTTTTTTTGTTATAGAGAAAACAATGTTACACAAGAAGAAAGATGGCTTATTGGTTCCTTTTTAGTTTGAACTACTTGTTGAAATGTAACTTTCATTTTATTAAAGTTTGCAAGTAGGGTACATATGGTTTAGACCTCAATAAATCAAGGGCAAATCTAGGTGGACCTTAGGGGTTTCAAACTGGTCTTCAGAAAAAAAAATACACTTTATATTTAGGATTAAATTATTATTTTATTTTTTCGTGATCTTCTCTTGAATTCTCAAAAAATAATTAGTATTATATTTTTTTAGGAATAAAAAATCCAGCGTTATTTCGACTGTGCTATCGATGCTTCGGGAGAAATCAAAATAATGAAGAGATTTATATACATAGATATTAGGGTTTCAATGAAACCCCCCAAAAAAAAATTTATCTATTTAATTCATTTACAATAACAATAACGATATATCTAGTGAAATCTCACAAGTGTGATCTGGAGAGGGTAAAATGTATGCAGACTTTATCATGACTTTATAGAGATAGAGAGATCATTTTAGAAAGACCCTATATTTATTTGATGAGCAAAATTACTTTTTAATATATAGATTAATAAATGAATATAATAAATATTCCATAAAAGAAATGTACACAACTTTAACTTGACCACCATCATTGTGAAAGGGAAAGCTACCATATGTGGTAATAGCAAATGTACCTTATTAAGATTTCCATGTTTATGTTTATGTGGATAGTCTTGGCTTATGAGAGCAACACTTGTGATGGATGTTGAATGTAACATATCATATAATATATTGGGATATTGGGATAAAAAATGAAGTAAAAGTACACCACATGTCACTATTAAGTGCATTTGCGGGATTATATTGACAAGACAAAACTTTTTGTGTGTTTTTCATATATTTCTTTTAATACTAGCAAAAGTTAAGGTGAAACACATAAATTTTATTTTATTTTTAATTAAATTCTTTTGATTGAATTTTGAAAATAAATTATATCTCGATACAAACAACAGACAACAACGATAATATGTTCAGTGGAATTCCACAAAGTAAGGCTTAAAAAGGATAAGTGTACGCAAATTTTACCGCTATCTTATAAAGATAGCAAAGAGATTATATCTTGATGGGAGTGGAGGGTAGAAGTTAGACATAAATAATATCTTAGAATCGTCGATGTGTATATATCTTAATCCTACCTTATAAGTTATAAAGATAGAGAAGTTATTTACGAAAGATCTTTAGTTCAAGTAAGACATGTCAAAGTAGGTTTTAAAAGAAAATACAATAGTGAATAAGTCATTTAAAAAATAATGAAAAAAGACACAAATTATTTGAACAATATATATGTGGGCCGTTATTGGGCTAGTTGTCTGTCAAAGCTTCACCGAAAATGGGCCTAATCCAAGTCCAAAAAGGCCATGAAAATGTTGCTCATGGGCTAAAGCCTGCTAACTTGACCCCAATGTAGATTTGTGCTAATTTAAAAAATATACAATAAAGTAATTAGTTTATAAGAAATATAATTATATTTTTATTTATATAAAAAAGTTAAACATTGTAGAATGTATACACTAACTAAAATATAGCATGTTAAAGGTAATAGAAAATATACATTAACTATATATACACATGAGTTATATACTGACTATACATTATGATACACTGAAAAAGTTGAATATAGTTTAACTATATATGAACTATACACTAAGTATACATAAACTATACACTAACTATTCAATCGCAAACAACTCAAAATCTATCTAAATAGTCCCAAATTTTAGAAATGAAATTCTCTCGATAGTTCATATCTTTTAATGTATAATTCACTTTGAAATGATTTGTGTTTGCAGCACGTCAATTTTTTAAGGAAAAAACAAAGAAGAATGGGAGGAAGAGGAAAGAGGAGGAGAAATCGGTGGAAGAGGCTGAAGAGAAGGAAGGAAGGAAGAATGAAGAAGGAAAAGAAATCACTAATGATGAAACGAGAAAAGAGAAGAATAAGGTTTTTGTCAATGTAAGTAATTAAAAAAAAATCGTAAATGGTAAATATATAAGCCTAATTATGCTTTATAACTATAATTTGATAATTACATTTCGTAACTATAGTTATAATAGCGTTTGTATAATTCGTGCAACATTTGTAAGATACTTGTAAAAATCTATAATAATTTTTTTATATACTTGTAGAATCATTAAAGAGAGGTATCATGAATGAAATTAATAAATAAAGAATAAGAGATATCATGAGTTGAATGAAATAAATAAAGGACATACATAAAAAAAATATGATTTAGTACTTTAAAATTATAATCATTTTTATTATGACTTATTTATTTATAATATATGAATTATATTATGCCTATATGATTTTATTCTATTTTCAACTTAATTGTGCGTATCAAATTATTGACAAATCATGTTACATTATCATGACTAAAAATTACTATGAAAAAGGAAGTCGAATTCACATTGCATAACTATTAAAGGGCTTGATAATACACCCTTAGATTAATTTGTTTATTTTATATTAAATTTAATAAAATAATTTTTTTTGAATTTTTGAATTTACAACAACAACAATATATCCAGTAAAATTTCAGAGTGGGATCTGAGAATGATAGAATATACGCAGACCTTATCGCTGTGAAAGCAAGGAGGCTGTTTCTTGGGAGAGTCTTTGAATTTAAATTATAAATATATATAATATATTAAAATATCATATAATCGTAAATTTTAAACTTAAATAATTATCAAAAGAAAAAAATTAAAACAAAACTAAGACTCTTTTTAAACACGAACTCTGAGGTGCTTTGAGCTCTGTAGTAAAGCCATGAAATGAAAGCCTTGCGAAGATGCCAGTTTTCCGGTCTATATAATGCTCGTCGGAGAAATTTCTCGGCCGTCGCCGATGCTACACTTCACAAGTCCGACGACGATGAAGAAGGCAGCGTTTTTATGGAAACCCAAGATACAAATATTCTATCATATTTGCACCGGAGAGTACAAGAATGCGCGAAACAAAGGGCTGTCATGAATGGAAAATCAGTGCATACCCAGATTATAAAATCTGGATATGAAGCTGATGCATTGACAGCAAACATGCTCATCAATATGTACTCAAAATGCGGCTTTGTTGATTGTGCTCGCAAGGTGTTCGACGAAATGCCTCAAAGAAACCTTGTTTCCTGGAACACCCTTATGGGTTCGTATACACAGAATAGAGATGGAGATGAAGCTCTCCGTCTTTTCGTTCGAATGCAAAGGGAAGGGAATCGGGTTAGTGGGTTCACTGTTTCAGGTGTTCTTTGTGCTTGTGCTGCTAAGTTTGCTGTTTTAGAAAGCAGACAATTGCATGCTTTTGCTATTAAGGTATCAATGAAATCTAATGTTTTTGTGTCAACTGCTTTGCTTGATGTTTATGCTAAATGTGGGTTGATGAAAGATGCTTTTCGGGTTTTTGATTCTATGAATGAGAGGAATGAGGTTACTTGGAGTTCAATGGTTGCTGGATATGTCCAAAATGAGTTATATGAGGAGGCTATAATGTTTTTTCATAGGCTACAAAAATCTGGGATAGAGCATAACCAGTTTACTCTTTCTTCGATTATATCTGCTTGTGCTGCGATGGCTGCTTTATTAGAAGGGAATGAAGCGCATGCTATAGTATGGAAAACTGGTTTTGGTGCCAATGTTTATGTGGCTTCGTCTCTTGTAGACTTATATGCGAGATGTGGAAGTATTGACGAAGGCTATATTGTTTTTTCAAATGCTGAGGTGAAGAATGATGTGATATGGAATTCAATGATTTCTGGCTTAGCTAGAAATGCGCGGCCTTTAGAGGCTGTGACGTTGTTTGAGAAAATGCAGTTAGCGGGATTTCACCCGAATGAGTTGACTTACGTCTCTGTTTTATCTGCTTGTAGTCATATGGGTCTTGTTGACAAGGGACGGATATATTTTGACAAGATGAAGAAAGAACATAACTTGTCTCCCAATGTATATCATTATTCATGCATGGTTGACATTCTTGGTAGAAAAGGTTTGGTTGAAGAAGCTAAGGATTTAATAGAAAATATGCCCTTTGCTGCAACTGCTTCCATGTGGGGTTCTGTCTTGGCCTCTTGCAGGGTCTATGGAAATGTTGAGGTGGCTGAAATTGCTGCTAAACATCTATTTGAACTTGAGCCTTATAATGCTGGGAATCACGTCTTGCTTTCAAACATATATGCTTCCAAGAGAAGGTGGGGTGACGTTGCATCAACAAGAAAGCTTCTTAAAGACAGTGAAGCAAAGAAAGAAAGAGGCAAGAGTTGGATACAGATAAAAGACAAGGTACATACATTCATGGTGGGGGAGAGAAATCATCCAAGCATTAAGGAGGTTTATTCAAGCTTGGATGAATTGTTGGTAGGTATGGAGAAGTTAGGTTACAAAGGTGAAACAGAACACGACCTGCACGATGTGGAACTGAGCAGAAAACATGAGCTCCTGAGACATCATAGCGAGAAGCTTGCTTTTACATTTGGATTGATGTGTTTGCCCAAAAATGCTCCTATAAGAATTATGAAGAACCTCAGGATCTGTGGGGACTGTCATTCTTTCATGAAGTTTGCTTCAAAAGTAACACAGAGAGAAATCATCGTCAGAGATGTTAATCGTTTTCATCACTTTGATAATGGATCATGCTCATGTGGAGAATTTTGGTAAATAATGTAACTGCTTTGGATTTTAGATCCTTCCTCTGAACCAAGTGGTTTGGTTCAGAAAGTTGGAGGCAGTACATCACTGAGAAGTTTATTACCTGTTATCTCAACATGATGGCTTTACAACAACAATCTGGCTAAACAAACACTTTTCCTCCGAGCATTTGATGTGATCACTAACTATGTAAACAAGCTGGACTCGGGGCAGTGCCTTTCCCATAATATGATGAGCAAAGACCATCAGCGACATCTTCTAAGACCGACAGGTTAGATGCTTATGACATCCAGCCAGGGGTCAGAAAGCGCCTGCACCGTCATTCCTGTTGCAAATCAATCACGTTAGATTCTCCACATTCCAAATTTAGCTACTTGTTTTACAGGGTCCGTGGTGGCAAGTCGCTGTCGCCAAAGGAAAGTTATCCAGAAATATCAAGAGGCGAATCACTGAGTCATCTAGAGTCTTATGGCCGTTGTGAAAAACAAGGAAGAGTGTATACTTTGCTGCGCAGCTGCTGACCCGTGACTAGTATCAGGTGGAAATTTGGAGATTGAGAAAGATGAATCATAACAATACTAATTATCAGCCTAATTGTCTCCTCACCTAGCAGGAGGGATTATTGTTGCTTTTGGATCGAACAAGAACTGATAGCTTGACAGGACTGACTGAATGTGGAGTAACCTTGTTGGTGAACGTAAAGAAATATTATTCGTTCGCGAAGCTGTACAGCTCATTTACCTCCTGAAGTTTGGACATTTCATTTGCAGGGTGCTCTTCTATGATAAAGCAAGTGAAGGAAATGATATGATAATGGAGCTGGTAGCCACCTCTTCTGTTTCATTTTTCATTTTCTACTGCACCTTAAACCTGTAATATAATGTTGTTATTCCATTTCCCCTTTGTACCTCTTAACCATCCATATTCAGTTCACATGGCGACTGAAACAAAACTATCAAAAAATTCAATGAAAGACAAGGTAAGCATGTATGTTTAAATATAACCAACAATTAAGTTACTTCAAACGTCAAATATGTTTCAATTATAGACTTAAAAAATCATTCAACTATTAAACTAATAGGGAGAAGATATACAATCACAATACCCAATGACAACATAACTCCTACCTTACCTTCCATTGAGAGGGTATAGTGTGTGAGACCCATCTTGGTAGTAGGTAGAGAGATTATTTTCTGATAGACCTTTGACTCGAAGAAAAACACATGTTTACGTGGTAAAATATGAAGAGTTTAAGTGTTTGGTTTATGCTAAACAAAAAATTGATGTAAGGCTTAGCAAGCTGGTTTACTCTTGGAATGCTATGATTTCTTTTCTAGCTTGGAATAGCATAGAGAAGCAGACATCAACAATGTATGACAAGATGAGGGAAAATGAATTGCTAAGATTTGAAACAAAGATTGAGTAGGAATAATGACAAATCCAGGATTTTGATGGATGAAATAAGTAGATTTTTTATTTTTCACAAATACTGGAAGTGAGTAACACCTTTTGGGAACACAAACACATCACTAGGATTCTAAGATTTTGTAGAAAAGGAGATTATTAAACAAATTTGCAACATCAGAGACAAAAAAATTTTGTATAGACAATGCACTCCATGATAGTCATCAGTTCAGTAGCTCAGAGGTCCGTATGAAGTGGAGCAAGACATTGAGGTTCAAAGATAATACAACCAAGAAAATTACCAAAAGTTTTAAGTGTAGGCATTATCGCTGTCCAATTATCTATTGCACTTTCAAGAAGAATATTAATGGTAAGAAAAAAAAAGTGTTGATTATCGCAGAATAACCAAATCAGAAGAAGATAGAGACATACGCCAATCGGATTAGAAGATAGGGAGATACACAAGAAATATATTATACAAGTATTAAGTAAGAAGCGATTAGAAACGTGTTTGAAAGTAATCAAAATAGGAAAAATATATATATGCATCACATTGAAGCTAATAAAACTTTCATTAGATATCTTCATAGGTTTGAGTAAATAAGAGATGATATGACCATCACCAAACAACTTTAAAAGAACACAATATTATTATATAAAATCAATTATTTAAAATTAGACTATAATTGTTGTGTTATATATTAACAAATTTTCTAATAATTGCATAATAATTTCTTAAAATATTTCCATTTTGGTTTGTATAGATATTATAATATAATTGTTGGAGTAGAGAACTTAACTCAATGATGCTCTTGAGTTTTTAAACTCTTTCCTGGCAAGAAATCTAATAACATACATCTATTCAACTAAATTATTCAATTAACATGTTATTCATGATTTGACGTAAATAAGAGCCAAAAATATTAATTCATTCTCCATATAATTTATTTGATCTTTTAATTATTTATTAAAATTTCAGTTTATATTTGGATATAAGAAATAATTATGTAGATGTGTTTGATCGAAAGATAAAAATAACACTTTCGATACAAACACTTTTTGTCAAAACTTTAAAATCGAACACTAGATAACAATTAATAGACCCAAATAATATTTCCATTTAAAATAATAATCGAGCAGTCGAACTACTCAAAAAATTTAAAGACAACATTCTTCAATTAATGCCTTACAACCACCAACTGTAAAACAGTCAATTAATCAGTAAAATAAAATATTATTTATAAATCTATATTTGGTGAGTCTTAATTATCTCTTACAATTATTCAATTATATTTTATAAACACTAGGTATATGTGGGGTAAACCTAGTAATAAGTAAATAAAACCTAAATGTCAAATATGAATATATATATAACTTTTGGGGTAAGGAATGAAAAATCTTTCTTTCAATCTCTCTCTATATATCATTTTACTGTAGCCGACAGAGAGTTTTCTCAGCCCATTTTACCCAGTAATACTAAAACCCTAATTTCCTTCTCTTATAAATTTTCCATTGAAAGCATACGTTTTCTCAGTTGCCGCACTCGAGTCCTCCGCCGATCCAAATCTTCAAGTAATTTTCTTGCTTTCTGGTAATTTCACTTCCATTACAACCTTGAATGTTGTTATTAATATGAATTTATTGTAGTTACATGATTTATATGTTTGTTTGTTGGAAATCGGTTGTGTTATGTGTTGAGAATATTCTGGGTGAGAAATGTATATTATAATTAACCGAACACATTTAGAAGTTAGGTATATTTGTGTTTTTTTACGAGTTGATTCATTGGAATTAAGAAAATAAGTGACAGTTTAGTGAAAAGCAACCTGTTTTTTTAGCTAGTGGTTTGATTTGGTAGTATTTGATGTTTTGTCACTAAGTTTTTGATAAATCATGATTGTAGTACTTTACAAAACAGAAGTTTAGAGCAGTTAAAACATATGGTTGTGTTATATCTGCAGTCTGGATCCATTACACATTTGTATAGAAGATAAGATAAAGTATGTAGTTTGGTGTTGATTCACTGGGTACTGTTTATTATCGATATGATTTGTTTGAACTTGAAAATTTGAGGTAGATCTGTTATGTAGGATTGTAGTGTTTCATGTTGTTTGGATGAGGAAATAAGATGTTGAGTCCTGTAATTGGAGTCGTCATCTGAATCTCTTTAACTGGAGTATATCATCATAAAACTATATCAGGAATTCCTCGAGTTTAACAAGAATTTGGATAAACCCTGTGATGTCGTGAGTTGTATATTTAGTCTTATTATTTTTCTTTATTAGTTTTGAATTGGTTTATTTGAGTGAATGATTGGCCTTGATTGTTTCATGATATGATAAGTTTTGCTATATATGCTTCTCATGATAGAGATTTGATTGATTTATATGCTTTAAAAGTCAATTTAAGAAGCAGAGGGTGCGATTGCATTGCTAGAGAGATAAGACTATGTATGTAGTGTGAGAGTTGCACGTCGGATTAGGATACTAATACAGGGGTTTAGTTGTTGACTTGTATGCCTACCTTGTTTAAGGTGTAGGCATTTGTTCTTTCTAGATAGCTAGCTGAGTGTGGCTATAAGATGGTGTTGTACAGATATACTGTTGATTGATAATTATTTTTAGTTACCAAAAACAGGTCAATAATTTACAAGTAGTTATTGGAGGGTGCGGTGTAGTGGGTCCTCACACCGTACTTATCAAAATATAAGAACAAACCCAGAAGGAAGTATAAAGGGAAAACTTCCAAACGAAAATCTTTTGTAGACACATGCTGGACATGTGGTAAGAAAGGACATAAGTCTAACCAATGCCCTAGAAACTGTAAAAAGAAAAAGAAGGTGAACTTGCTTGAGGTCGACGAAGAAACCAGACAGAAACTTTTCTCTATTATTGAAGAAGAATGTGAGTTAGAATTGGGATCTGATTACACCACTAGCGACGAAGAGTCTGATGAAGATTTCATCAATGTTGCTCAGGTTTCTAAATCAGAAATAGTTCAAAATGTAACTGTAGCGGGCGTTTTGCTTCTGTGATAGTAAATCCATCAATGTCATCTCAAAAAGCTTGATTGTAAACTTGCTCGACACCATCGAGCATATCACAGATAACGATGCCAAAAAGGCTTACCTCCTTGAACTCCAGAAAATGGTTACCCGTCAAAAGGAGCCTAAGCCCAGGTTACTCCTTTTAGCATGAAACAAATTATGCAAAGATTTGACTCCAACAAGGATGAGCCCAGTGTTATCAAAAGCGCGCCTCAAAGCAAAGCGAGGACCTTGCGCTTTTTAGATCTGAAGCGGGAGGCGTTCGAAAAAGCGCACGATTCACCCTTCTAAGCACTGAAGCGACACTTTTTTAGTTTAGGTTTTTTTTTTAATTTTTTTTAATGTTTAACAGTTTTGAAATTAATTTGACCTATTATCGCAACTAAGAGCTTCTGCTTCGCGACATCTCGTCTTTTCTGCTTTGCGGCTTTCTCCTTCTACTTCGCAACATCTCGTTTGCTTCTGCAAATTTCTTCTATTTCTTCTTCTTCTTCTTCTTTCACGCTTCTTGCTTCTGTGAAGCGAGACCTCATCGCTCTTTTCTGCTTCTCGGTTCTCAAAACACTGGATGAGCCCTTTATTGGAGACCTTCGCAAAGAAATCCTTCTCCTCAAGGAGGAGATGAACCAAGTTAAAACTCGGCTCCATAAGATAGAAATGGACACTCTTAAAGAACGGATTTTAAGGAAAGTCCATGGCAATAAGACCTCTACCTCTCACGAGTTCGGAATTGAGGCTGCAAAGAATGACTGTTCTACCCCTCCTTCTCCTAGTTATGAATCTGAAGACGGAGTAAAATTACTCACCAAGATACGACCTCAGAGTTACCACAATTTAGTTCAAATACTGATCAATAATTTAGTCCTTAACAAAATTGTTTTATTAGACTCGGGAGCAGATCGTAATTGCCATCGTTGAAGGACTGATCGCTACCAAGTATCTTACTAAAGGCACTACCAGATTGTACAGCGCTACTGGAGAGCAGCTTCAAATTAGTTATATTCTTCAACATCCGCATATCTGCAATATTTGCATAAAAATCATCATTTTTTTAATTCTATAAATTTGGAGAAGAGCTGTGATAAGCTATACTCATCAGGCTAATTTAACTCGTCACCTGATATGATAGTTAAGAACCATAAGACATTTATACATGCTAAGAGAGGAAGCTATTACTTTTAAGTTATGGAACTCTTTTGTACTTATGTTAGATCTATAGTTTTAGGAGAAGTGCTTGAAGCCATCTTTCGCAAAAGGATTACTCCATTCCATTGGTAGAGATTAGAGAAGCAATTCTACCAATGAAATCTAAATAGTAGTAGTAGCAGTAGTTTTTATGATTGTTGGCTAACTTGTATTTTCTTTCAGTCCAAACCTCTTGGGAAAGCTCGTGCATGTTGTCCATGTTTGTGGAACCCTACACGATATGGGATTCATGGAAGGCCACACCTTCCGCCTGCCCATAAACTTCTGTTTAGTTGGCCATGTAATTACTTAGTCCATAGCTAATTAGGTATAATTTTTAGGGATAAGTACACTCCAATTAATAGTTATATACCTGTAACAGATGACATGTATCTCACGGAACCAATCGAAGTGCACGCAAAATAGGTCAAATATCAAGGTTATCCCCCCATCCCCCAACCCCCCAAAAAAAAGTCTTCCCACCATGGGTGGGGAGTAGTTCCAACTTCCAAGTGCTCAATCCAATGGATTTGCTCAAAATCCCAAGCCTAGACTGTACCTTTACGAAGCACTTTTCGTAGCTAGAAATTATAATTGACGTATTCATGATGATAATTTCCAGTCATTTAGATTCCTGGAGTTCATCCAAAACTAAAAGCTATCAACCCAAGGGCTGCTCAACCCTAAAGCCCTAAGAGCAGCCCGTGGATTGATAGCTTTTAGTTTTGGGTGAACTCCATAGACTGTACCTTTACGAAGCACTTTTCGTAGCTAGAAATTATAATTGACGTATTCCCGATGATAATTTCCAGTCATTTAGGTTCCTGGAGTTCACCCAAAACTAAAAGCTATCAATCCATGGGCTGCTCAACCCTAAAGCCCTAAGAGCAGCCCTTGGATTGATAGCTTTTAGTTTTGGGTGAACTCCAATAATCTAAATGACTGAAAATTATCATCATGAATACCTCAATAATAATTTCTAGCTGCGAAAATTGCTTCGTAAAGGTACAGTCTAGGCTTGGGATTTTGAGCAAATCTATTGGATTGAGCACTTGGAAGTTGGAACTACTCCCCACCCATGGTGGAAAGACTACTTTTTTGGGATAACCTTAGTATTTGACTTATTTTGCGTGCACTTCGATTGGTTCCATGAGATACCTGTCCTCTCCTACATGTATTAAGCGACATAACTATTAATTGGAGAGTGTAATTATCCCTATCGGCTATACCTAATTAGCAATGGGCAGGCGGGAGGTGTAGCCTTCGATGAAGCCCATTGTGTAGGGTCCCACAAACATGGACAACATGCACGAGCTTTCCTAAGAGGTTTGGATGGAAAGAAAATATAAGTTAGCCAACAATCATAAAAACTATTGCTACTACTACTATTTAGATTTCATTGGTAGAACTACTTCTCTAATCTCTACCAATGGAATGGAGTAATCCTTCTATGCAAGATGGCTTCAAGCACTTCTACTAAAACTGTAGATCTACCAAAAGTATAAGGAGTTCCATAACTTAAAGAGTAACAACTTCCTCTCTTAGCATGTATAAATGTCTTATGGTTCTTAACTATCATATGAGGCGACAGGATAAATTGGCCTGATGAGTATAGCTTATCACAACTCTTCTCCAAATTTATCGAATGAAAAAAAATATGATTTGTTCTCTCTTTCAAAATGATATAGGAAGGATGTTTCCAAAGTACTTTCATAACAAAGTACGCTGACTAGCCTATGACACATAATGTAGTTTTTACCCGTTGCATTTACTCGTTGGTGTGTGAACTATCTCGAGATGTGGAACTTCAGTTATCGATTATTGATAGACAATTTGCATTAAGATCTTTAGTGAATGTTATTGCAATAATCCTTCATTCTTGAATTGTAAGTGTTATGATATGCTACTAAAAGTTAAGACGTTATTTGTATCCAATATGCCACAACAGTTAAGACATTGTGTGGCAGGATACAATAATAGTAAATACTAAAACTGTAATATATGCTCTCTTTATGCTTTATATTTCTGTTTATGTTCATTATGTGTACACTTTTTTCATATTGTTATGACCTTGAAAAAATCATCATAGCTTTCTCTATAATCAGTGTTCATTTTCTCCTAACAGCTCATAAGACAGTCATAGGACACCGACATTCTTAATTCATTATGAAAGAATTTTTTAAACGTCCTAACACTTACAATTCAAGAATGAAGGATTATTGCAATAACATTCACTAAAGTTCTTAATGCAAATTGTCTATCAATAACCGATAATTGAAGTTCCACACCTCGAGATAGTTCACACACCAAAGAGTAAATGCAACTGGTTATGTGTCATAGGCTAGTCAACGCATTTTGTTATATAAGTACTTCAGAAACATCCTTCCTATATCATTTTAAAAGAGAGAACAAATCATCAGTTTTTTTTAATTATATAAATTTGGGGAGGAATGACTTCATGTGATAATGAGGAATGACTTCACCACCAAAGACACTAGCTCTTGACAAGCCTAATCTAGCTGAAGATTGGACAGTTGTATTGCCCCGTCATGGAAAACAGAAAAGAAATTTTGATAAAGTTATCATCCAGGAACGGCAAAAGCCAGAACAATTGTGGACTCCATCTGATAGTGAGACCAATCCTGAGAGAGAATCTAAATTAATGCAGAAGATATAAAGGCTAGTCAACGCATTTTGTTATATAAGTACTTCAGAAACATCCTTCCTATATCATTTTGAAAGAGAGAACAAATCATCAGTTTTTTTAATTATATAAATTTGGGGAGGAATGACTTCATGTGATAATGAGGAATAACTTCACCACCAAAGTCACTAGCTCTTGACAAGCCTAATCTACAGTTGTATTGCCCCGTCATGGAAAACAGACGGCAAAAGCCAGAACAATTGTGGACTCCATCAGATAGTGAGACCAATCCTGAGAGATAATCTAAATTAATGCAGAAGATACAAACCTGCATTAGGAACTCGAGAGCTTTTCCTTCTGGTTGACATTTTTGGATCAGTTACGAACCTTTGAAATATTTGATCTGTTTCTAAAAGCTGTGGGCTGTGAAGGAAAGATGCAAATGGTAATATATGGAATTGGTAGCATAGAATCATATAAGCCTCCTAGATAATGAACGTTGAGTTGGATCAGAGAGGTAGATGTATTTGATCCAGTGATCTTTTTGGCAGAATCTAAGGTGCTGACAACTGTTGGTTGTTCTGTCCTAACAGTCAATGAACAGGGTCGATGGCAGGCTTTAAGACCCACAATGTTCTTCATGCCAATGACACAGACTGAGAGTGTTTGAAATATGCCATTAGTCAAGGACCTTAAAGGAGAATATATTATTATGAGTGTGAATATTAGAATCTATGTTGACATTTCCAAATGACAGTTACGCAATCAAAAATCACTTCACTTTATTAATGGCTCTTTAATCTGAAGCTTTCAGCACACACGAAATATAATTGTAAAGTGATTTTTGATTGTGTAACTGCCCTTTGGAAATGTCAAGTTAGATTCTAATATTCGAACTCATAATAATATATTTTCCTATTAGGTCCTTGACTAACGACATATTTCAAACACTCTTTGATCTGTGTCATTGGCATGAAGAACATTATAGGTCTTAAAGCCTGTCGTCGACCCTGTTCATTGACTGTTAAGATGGAACAACTGAGAGTTGTCAGCACCTTAGATTCTGCCAGAGAGATCACTGGATCAAACATCCCTACCTCTCAGATCCAACTAAATGTTCTTTTTATTAAGATTGCAAGACTAAGTTGTAATCGAGGAGGCTTATACGATTCTATGCTACCAATTCCATATATTACCATCTGCATCTTTCCTTCAGAGCCCATAACGTTTAGAAACCGATCAAATATTTCAGGGGTTTGTAACTGATCCAAAAATGCCAACCAGAAGGAAGAACTCTCGTGTTTCCTAATGCAGGTTTGTATCTTCTGCATTAATTTAGATTCTCTCTCAGGATTGATCTCACTATCTGATGGAGTCCACAATTGTTCTTATTTTTGTCGTTCCTGGATAATAACTTTATGAAACTTCCTTTTCTGTTTTCCACGACAAGGCAATGCAACTGTCCAATCTTTAGCTAGGTTAGGCTTGTCAAGAACTGGTGTCTTTGCTGATGAAGCCCTTCCTCATTAGCTCTTCTCCAAATTTATATAATGAAAAAAATGATGATTTTTTCTCTCTTTCAAAATGATATAGGAAGGATGTTTCCGAAGTACTTATATAACAAAATGCACTGACTAGCTTGACACATAATGCAGTTTTTACCAGCTTCATTTACTATTAGGTAGGGATGTTCACTGGTCGGTTATTGATCAAAACCAAACCAACTTAATTCAATTTTTAAATTCTTAAAATCAAAGCAACCCAATTATAATATACATTTATCTGCTTGGTTGTTATTGATTTTGGTTTGGTTCGGTTATTAATCATACACAAAAATAAAAGTTACAATACATTTAAAATGGAGAAAAAATGATAATAATTCAAATAATTCATTCAAAATGAAAAATAGTTAGAAGGATTGATATTATAGAATTTTCAATCACTAAATTTACGGTGAAATAAGTTTCAAAATTCACCATTTTGGTCTAGAAGAAAGAGCTAGTGACATTTCTATGCTCATCAAGAATTATCATAGACATTCATATACATAAAATTAATAATATAAATGTTCTCCTTTTGAAATGCTTTAATAAGTAGATTAAAAAATAAAAATTACTTTTATAAATAATGTATTATGTATGTATAATTATAAAATATATGAATATAATTTGTCGTTTCAGTTATTTCTTCAGTTTTTCCGAAGTAATCCAAACCCAAACCAAATACTATTTCTTTTAAAAAACGAAAACCAATCCAAACCAAAACCAAAATAAAATCAGTTTTATTCCAAACAGTTGCATTTACTCTTTGGTGTGTGAACTATCTCGAGATGTGAAACTTCAGTTATCGATTATTGATAGACAATTTGCATTAAGATCTTAGTGTGTTATTGTAGTAATCCTTGTTTCTTGAATTGTAGGTGTTATGATATGCTCCTAAAAGTTAAAAGACATTATGTGTATCAAATATGCCACAATAGTTAAGATATTGTGTGGTAGGATACAGTAATAGTAAATACTAAAACTGTAATATATGTTATCTTTATGCTTTATATTTCTGTTTATGTCCTAAAGAAAGTCGTGATGTTCTTTTCAAGGTCATAACAACATGAAAAGAGTGTACACACAATGAACATAAACAGAAATATAAAGCATAAAGATAACATATATTACAGTTTTAGTATTTTTTATTATCGTATCCTGCCACACAATGTCTTAACTATTGTGGCATATTGGATACACATAACGTCTTAACTTTTAGTAGCATATCATAATACTTACAATTCAAGAATGAAGGATTACTGCAATAACATTCACTAAAGATCTTAATGCAAATTGTCTATCGATAACTGAAGTTCCACATCTCGAGATAGTTCACACACCAAAGAGTAAATGCAACGGGTAAAAACTACATTATGTGTCACAGGCTAGCTTTGTTATGTAAGTACTTCGAAAACATCCTTCCTATATCATTTTGAAAGAGAGAACAAATCATCATTTTTTTAAATTCTATAAATTTGGAGAAGAGCTGTGATAATGATGAATGACTTCATCAGCAAAAACACCAGTTCTTGACAAGTCTAACTGAGCTGAAGATTGGACAGTTGTATTGCCTTGTCGTGGAAAACAACAAAGAAATTTTCATAAAGTTATCATCCAGGAATGACAAAAACAAGAACAATTGTGGACTCCATTAGATAATGAGACGAATCCTGAGAGAGAATCTAAATTAATGCAGAAGATATAAACTTGCATTAGGAAACACGAGAGCTCTCCCTTCTGGTTGGCATTTTTGGATTAGTTACAAACTCCTGAAATATTTGATCCGTTTCTAAAAGTTTTGGGCTCTGAAGGGAAGGTGCAGATGGTGATATATGGAATTGGTAGCATAGAATCGTATAAGCCTTCTATATTACAGCTTAGTCTTGCAATCTTAATGAAAAGAACGTTTAGTTGGATCGTAGAGGTAGAGTTATTTGATCCAGTGATCTATTCGGCAGAATCTAAGGTGCTGACAACTCTTGGCTGTTCTGTCCTAACAGTCAATGAACAGGGTCGACGGCAGGCTTTAAGACCCACAATGTTCTTCATGCCAATGACATAGACCGAGAGTGTTTGAAATATGCCGTTAGTCAAGGACCTTAAAGGAAAATATATTATTATTATTAAGAAGTGTCAACTGCCCTTTGGAAATGTCAAGTTACATTCTAATATTCACACTTCTTAATAATAATAATAATAACGACATATTTCACACTCTCGGTCTGTGTCATTGGCATGAAGAACATTGTAGGTCTTAAAGCCTGCCGTCGACCCTGTTCATTGATTGTTAGTACAGAACAACCGAGAGTTGTCAACACCTTAGATTCTGCCAGAGAGATCACTGGATCAAATACCTCTACCTCTCTGATCCAATTAAACGTTCTTTTCATTAAGATTGCAAGACTAAGCTATAATCTAGGAGGGTTATATATGATTCTATGCTACCAATTCCATATATTACCATCTGCATCTTTTCTTCAGAGCCCACAACTTTTAGAAACGGATCAAATATTTCAGGGGTTTGTAACTGATCCAAAAATGCCAACCAGAAGGAAGAGCTCTCGTGTTTCCTAATGCAGGTTTGTATCTTTTGCATTAATTTAGATTCTCTCTCAGGATTGGTCTCACTATCTGATGGAGTCCACAATTGTTCTTATTTTTGCCGTTCCTGGATGATAACTTTATGAAAATTTCTTTTCTGTTTTCCACGACAAGGCGATACAACTGTCCAATCTTCAGCTAGGTTAGGCTTGTCAAGAACTGGTGTCTTTGCTGATGAAGCCATTCCTCATTATCATAGCTCTTCTCCAAATTTATAGAATAAAAAAAATGATGATTTGTTCTCTCTTTCAAAATGAAATAGGAAGGATGTTTGCGAAGTACTTACATAACAAAGTGCGCTGACTAGCCTTTGACACATAATGCAGCTTTTATGAGTTGCATTTACTCTTTGGTGTGTGAACTATCTCGAGATGCGGAACTTCAGTTATCGATTATTGATGGACAATTTGCATTAAGATCTTTAGTGAATGTTATTGCAGTAATCCTTCATTCTTGATTTGTTAGTGTTATGATATGCTACTAAAAGTTAAGACGTTTTGTGTATCCAATATGCCACATCAGTTAAGACATGGTGTGGTAGGATACAGTAATAGTAAATGCTAAAACTGTAATATATGTTCTCTTTATGATTTATATTTCTGGTTATGTTCATTATGTGTACACTCTTTTCATATTGTTATGACCTTGAAAAGATCATCACGGCTTTCTCTAGAATCAGTATTCATTTTCTCCTAACAGCTCATAGGACATTGACATTGACATTCTTAATTCATTATGAAAGAATTCTTTAATGTCCTGAAAACCTAAAACAGTAGAAGCACTTTCTATATACATATTGAGTAGTAGTTTGTATCCTTTTTGTGTGTCCGCTGAAAACTTCAGATTAAAGAGCCACTAATCAAGTAACGTGATTTTTGATTGTGTTACTGCCCTTTGGAAATGTCAAGTTAGAATTCTAATATCCACACTCATAATAATATGTTTTCCTTTTAGGTCCTTGACTAACGACATATTTCAAACATACTCGGTCTCTGTCATTCTCAAGTAGCTATAGAGGAATGGTTTCATGTTTTCCTTTTAGGTCCTTGACTAACGACATATTTCAAACATACTCGGTCTCTGTCATTCTCAAGTAGCTATAGAGGAATGTTTTCACCTGCAAAGACGCCAACTCTTGACAAGCCTATAGCTGAAGATTGGACAGTTGTATTGCCTCGTCGTGGAAAACAGAAAAGAAATTTTCATAAAGCTATCACCCAGGAACGACAAAAGCCAGAACAACTGTGGACTCCATCAGATAGTGAGACCAATCCTGAGAGAGAATCTAAATTAATGCAAAAGATACAAACCTGCATTAGGAAACTCGAGAGCTCTTCCTTCTGGTTGACATTTTCAGATCACTTACAAACCCGTGAAATATTTGATCGGTTTCTAAAAGCTGTGGGCTCTGAAGGAAAGATGCAGATGGTAATATATGGAATTGGTAGCATAGAATCATATAAGCCTCCTATATTACAACTTGGTCTTGCAATCTTAATGAAAAGGACGTTTAGTTGGATCGGAGAGGTAGAGGTATTTGATCCAGTGATCTCTCTAGCAGAATCTAGGGTGCTGACAACTCTCGGCTGTTCTGTCCTCACAGTCAATGAACAGGGTCGACGGAAAGCTTTAAGACCTACAATGTTCTTCATGCCCCATTGTGAAGCTGAACTGTATGAAAATCTTCTAGAGGCAAATTGGAGGTCTGATCTATTGAATAATATTATACTGTTTGGAAACAGTTTTGAGGCATATGCACAACATTTGTCAGTGTGCAAAAACCTTAAGCTTGCTGATTCTAGGAAGCATATCCGAGCAGTCAGGCAGTTCGTAAAAGAGCATGCCATTATTGATTCTTTTTCAGATGATCTATTTCGAGCCTTCCATGGTTCCAGTTGGCATTTTTTCAATATTGATCCTCATTCAGATTTACGAGATGCTAAACCATGAACTCTTGTTTTCTGGACTGTACTCTTCATTGGAACTTGAATATCAAAATTTTATTATGATTGAAGAAATTTCTCTTCTTTACCTTTTCTGTTTCGTTGAATGAAAGCCTGTCGTCGAGCTCTCAGCCTTTCTATTAGTAACCTCCAGAGTTGGCTGAGACGCTGCCTCGCTGATGCGTGCCTGTTTTTTTATTTGCATGCCTTTGACATGCCTCTTTTATCCTGTATGACCCTTGACATTTCCAAATTGTGATATATCATGATTTCGTAAAAAGTCTGGAGTAAAACATCATATCTGCTTTATAATCTACTAACTGATTGTTTTATGATATTTCTAAAGCAATGATTGAATCTCAGACATGGAGGTGGGAGAGCTGATGCTTTGTGTTCTCTGACTTAAGGCTTCCTTATGACTCTCTGAATAAGAGGTGAGTGATAATATATAATCCCTCTTTTGGATCAAATGTTGTAAATTACCTGAGCCACCGGTCTGTCGGAAATATCTCTCTAGTTCCCTAACTCCACTTGTGAAATTACGTTGGTTTGTTGAAAAATAAATTCTATAGTTGCTGTATTCAACGGAAATGTCTTTGATCAACTGTAGGTGGGATTTGATTATTTCAAATCCATTTGAATTGTAATTTGAACTTCTATTGTATCTGGAGTACGAACACAAATCCCCCAACTCCATTTTCACTTCGGCAGAAGAACGAGGTGTTTGTTCCAGGAATCACCAGCCATGGTATGAAAAATCTCTTTCCTTGTCAATGACACCCAAAACCCATTTTCTCGCTCTCTCTCTCTCTCTCTCTCTCTCTCTCTCTTTTGTTTTTCGAGTTTGATCTAGTGCATAATTGTTACGATTGATGCTTGAAATTAAGATACATTTGTAAAAAAAATACACATGGGTCTTTTGTATATTTTGATTTGTTGCATTTGTTCTATACAATTTCGGATTTGTATTGGGTTTTCACTAAATTGATTGTTTTTAGGTCATATGAGGAGTACGGTTCTATGAATAATATATCCAGTTTCTCTTAAGGGGTGTCAAAGATTTGGCTGATAGTAGACGAGGGGTTGGATTAGATTAAGGAATTCTTGAGCTCTGATGGAAAGATTGTGTAATTGGATAGAGAAAGTGATGAACTTTTATGGGTTTTACTTTTTAGGATGAAGGATTGAATTTTGAGGTTTTGAAAGTGAAATGGTTGAGCTACTATGTGTTTATTCATTTTCTATGTATTTTTTTATGTCATATGAGGAGTTGGGTTCTATGAATCTAAATGCCTACTTCAGCAGAAAACTCTTCTAGCCATCCCTCCACTACCGTTGGTGATGGCGTAAATGGTGGCCTTGTTATTTCAACCACCGACACCATACGTTTGTTTCTCGCCGGAGCTTCCGCGGGAACTGAACTCTCTGATGATCTGAGGGAACTTGCGTCCTCCCTTTCCGATCATACCACGGTACCATACAAACATCTGCGGTTGATTTGGATCGGGTCTAACCCATCAGCATGACCTGATCTAATGGGCTTGTTATCCGGATCCAATTTCATCTTCTGCAGTCCAAGACCTAGAGAAAAAAGTGAGGAACTCAAAGCTCGATTGAGGAAATTAGAAGAAGCTTTGGAGAGGAAGGCGTATGATGAATTGGTGAAGGATATTACTCCTAGGAAACCTGTGGATGAACCTTTTTCCTCTTATAAAGATCAAATGGGCTTTGGTGAGTCTCTCTCTTTTGCACATAATGATGATCTATTGGCATTGTTGAAGTTCTATTTCCTAGTTCTAATTTTAATGTCAAAGTATTGGAATGAAATCAGTCTGAATAGAGCAGAACGAAGACATAGGATTCTCCAATTAGTATGAATTGAGGACACAGTTTGTTGATATTGATTACTTTGATTGCAATCAGCTATTGGATGAGAATTGAAATTTTATTTAAGTTGAAGTGAGTTCAAACATGAAGAAAAAGCTTGTTTTTTTTTTTTGGGAAAAAATTAAACTTTCTTAGTCTAGTGATATATACAACAACAACATACCACTTGTAGTCACACAAGTGGGGTTTGGCGAGGAGTAGTGTGCACCACAACATTACTCCTACCTCCTAATTATTGAACAATCATTAGAAGCATTTAATGTAATTTTATGCATTTGACCTGTACACATCAAATAAAGTACATGCAGTCTAACATAATCGCTCTTTTTCTCGACTTTTAACAGTGATTTCACTTTTTGTTTTTCATTAAGAAAAAGCAAGTATATAACTGTAGCACGAAGTGTGCTTCAATAACATAAAACAGGTCACCTTCAGGATTCAGGGGAATTTTGATTTTCCAGATTAGTTTCCAAGGGAAAATTCTAGTGGAAGAGAAGCTGATGTTGTTTTCCTGTAGCCTGTTTTTATCTAGAACTTGGTATTTTTGCTTTTGCCTATTGCTTCTGCTTTTCTGTTTCTATGCTTGTGTGTTTTTGTTGTGGGAGCTAGTGCTTTTTCTGTTCCTCATCCTTGCTACTTTATTGATTCGTGCTGCAATTCTTGGCGGAAGTTCAAGTACTGACTATTGTATCTAAGTTAATTAAACAATAAAACCAGACCCATTAAGCTGCCTTCGTATGAAAGACATCATATCACTTGATTTGCTAATATCAGCTGCCAGGTTGATACAGCTGTTGCTTCCTGATTTGACCATGTGAGTTGTGAGGGTTTTTAATGGTCTAGGTATGGCTAACTTGTATAGTCTCTCTGGTCTACACCAAACTTTTTTCATTTTTGTTCCTCTCTTGCTTGTCAAAGGTTAAGTTCGCTGTTAGGATGCTAAGTAGCTCCTTCCTTTTTTTTTAAAAAAAGATTCTTTATGAGTTGCAGTTTAATTCTAAGTAGTTCTGGTCCTTTGGCGCAGGTTTACATGTTGCTTTAACAATGTTCACTGGCTATCTGATGGCATATTATGCGTTCAGGGCCTTATTTAGTCACAGCCCAGCGATGGTAAGTTCTTAAATTCGATATAGCCTCTATACGTGGAGCAACAACAACTATATAACCGACCTCTTCTCCCGACCCTTTGTCTACTGTCTCTACTTTCTCTGGTTCACTACTCTGTGTTGAAGTTTTCATTGCTCTTTCTTCAGAGCGCTGCTGGAGGCATTCTTGGAATTGGTCATTGGCATGCTTGTCGAGACACTTCTCTTTATTATCAGAACTTCGAGTCTAGATAAAAAAAACTTGCTAGAAAAGCCACTACATTCACAACATAGCAGAAGAAGAATCAGTAGGCTTCATCACAAGAAGTTGATTCTATGTTATTATTGAGCATCTTATTTATTTTTCCTTCTGTGCATTTTTATGCTGTAAAAATGTATTTGATTTGTGTAGCTCGATATAGGTTTCTACTGAACTCTCTGATGATCTGAGGGAACTTGCTCGATATAGGTTTCTTATACCCACAAAGATGTTGTTTGCTTGGTATTCTCTAGAATATTAAAACATAGGTGTTTACTTTTACTTGTCTAATTTAGAACATTAAGAGATAATTTATCATTTAATTTCTAATCTAGTCTTATTATTGACTATGGTCATATTTCAAAATATTAAGTTACTCTTTGTGTTTCATTTTAACTTATTTCTGTAAGGTAATATACACAAAAAAAGAAATTCAAATATAAATTTCAAATCATACTTTCCATTATTGCTTTTTATGAATTCATAAATATATAGTGTAATTTACTTTTTTATAAGTGGAATTTGAAGAGGGTAAAATATACGTAGACCTTATCACTATCTTACAGGGGTAGAGAGATTTTTTCAAAAAGATCCTCGTTCAAAAATATCATCCTCAAAAGCAGAAAATACTAGATATGAAATCAAACAATTATAATAGAAAGTAAATAATAATTTGTAAAGATGATAAAAATACAAAATAAATGACCAACATTACCAACACAATATATAAAGACACGACTACCTCTATTAATCTACTATATCACAAGGTCGGACATTATCCTGTTTCTACTAGACGTCTAACCTTCTATCTTAATACGCGTCCTCCGCTCCTTTCTATCTGAGGTCATTTCCTCGATGATATAAAGTTGCGTCATATCCTGTCTAATCACCTCTTTCAATTAATTTTTGGTCTACCTCTACTTCTTCGTATAGCCTTTAAATCCAATCTCTCGCACCCCCAATAAATGAAAGAAGGTTTAGACATTATTTCGAACAATTCAATCATTTCAAACATTAAAAAAAGATTCAAAAATTAAATTAATTTGGGACAAACAAAGTATTATGTTAGAGATGGTCAGGTAAAAACAGAGGGAGTATCACTGAGGCATCTGATATATACATATGTGTGTGTGTATAATTTCACTGTAGCTGACATGAATTTTTTAAATAAATATTGACATTATAAAGAGGTTGAACTATAAAAGGTCTTGTTTAGTTATAGGGGCCCAAAACAATTGGGCCATAAAGGAAAGTTTTCTCAGCCCATTTTCCCCAGCGATACTAAAACCCTAATTTCCTTCTCTTATATTTTTTCCATTGAAAGCATACGTTTGCTCAGTTGCCGCACTCGAGTCCTCCGCCGCTCCAAATCTCCAAGTAATTTTCTTGCCTTCTGCTAATTTCACTTCGATTACAACCTTGAATGTTGTTATTATGAATTTATTGTCGTTACATGATTTATATGTTTGTTTGTTGGAAATTGGTTGTGTTATGTGTTGGGAATATTCTGGGTGAGAAATGTATATTATAATTAACCGAACACATTTAGAAGTTTGGTATATTTGTGTTATTTTACGAGTTGATTCACTCAACTAGTATTAATTATCTCAAAAGTTACTTTTTTTTTTGTTGAAAAAATTGGATTTTAAGAAAATAAGTGACAGTTTAGTGAAAATCAACCTGTTTTTTTAGCTAGTGGTTTGCTTTGGTAGTATTGATGTTTTGTTACTAAGTTTTTGATAAATCATGATAATACAGAAGTTTAGAGCAGTTAGAACATATGGTTTGTGTTATATCTGCAGTCTGGATCCATTACTCCTTTATATAGAAGATAAGATATGTGGTTTGGTGTTGATTCACTGGTTATTGTTTATTTATGATTTGTTTGAACTTGAAAATTTGAGGTAGATCTGTTATGTAGGATGTTGTGTCCTGTAATTGGAATTGGCATCTAAAACTCTTAATTGGGGTATATCATCATGAAAATTATATCAGGAATTCATTGAGTTTAATAGGAATTTGGATAAACCCCGTGATTTCTTGAGTTGTATCTTTAGTCGTTTTATATTTCTTTTATAGTTTTGAATTGGTTTATTTGAGTGAATGATTGGCCTTGATTGTTCCATGGTATGATAATTTTTGCTATATATGCTTCTCATGATAGAGATTTGACTGATCGATATGCTTTAAAAGTCAATTTAAGAAGCAGAGGGTGTGATCGCATTGCTAGAGAGATAGACTACGTATATAGTGTGAGAGTTGCACGCAGGATGAGGATATTAAGGGGTTTAGATTTTGACTTGTATAGCTATCTTGTTTAAGGTGTGGGCATTTGTTCTTTCTAGGTAGCTAGCTGTGTGATGCTATGCGATGGTTTTTGTACAGATAAACTGGGGATTGATGATTATTGTTAGTTACCAAAAAAGGCTCAATAATATACAAGTAGTAATTGGAGGGTGAGGTGTAGTGGCCCCTCACACCGTACTTATCAAAATAAGTAGTATTTGGAGTGATTCAAGCCCTAATGGGGAGTGCATTGTTATAGAGGCTTCATTTAACTTATCTTAACTTTGTTTGTAATTGAGTCATTGATTAGTGCTTGATTAGAGTCCGATTCACAAAAATCCAGCACGACGTCTAGAGATTCTGTGAAGGACTGTTTCAATAATTCTTACTTCATTTATTCAGCAGGTTTCATACTAAGAAGCGTCAGCAAGGATGGGTCGCGTACGCACCAAGACCGTGAAGAAGTCATCCAGACAGGTAATTGAGAGGTATTACTCAAAGATGACCTTGGATTTCCACACCAACAAGAAGATCTTGGAGGAAGTTGCCATAATTCCTTCAAAGCGTCTCCGCAACAAGATTGCCGGGTTCTCCACCCACCTTATGAAGCGTATTCAGAAGGGACCTGTTAGAGGCATCTCCCTGAAATTGCAAGAGGAAGAACGTGAGAGACGTATGGACTTTGTTCCAGATGAGTCTGCCATTAAGATCGATTCTCGCACCCCCAATAAATGTATTGAGGTCGACAAGGAGACCCTTGACATGCTTTCAGCCCTTGGCATGTCTGACCTTCCTGGTGTTGTCAAGCAGGCTGCAGAACCACAAGCAGTAGCAGCTCTCCCCACCTTTGGTCGTGGTGCTGGCGGTTTTGGCAGGAAATACTAAGACCTACCTATAAGATGTGAACAAATTTAAATCGAGTTTTTGGTAGACTACATGTTTTAGATTTATCTCTCTAATTTTGTTCAAGGATAGTTGTGCCAAAATTCATGTTATTTAGTTTTGAGATGATGGTGACACTCTTGAATCTTTGGTTCTAAATGGACGTTATCTATTTCCATTACATTTGCTGCTGGAGAGTGTTAACATTGTGCATTTTTGTTCTTACGTTTAGTCCTTTTCTATATAATTTTTGTTTATTGATGGAATTAAGTTTTATGCGATCATACCAACATTAAAGCACAAATTCCATTTCTCAATTAGTTAATACTTAAAGGGATTGTTTGGTTGAGAGTAAGTTATTCTGAATTATTATGTTTTATACCTCACACCAAATGAGTTTCAAGAGATTGACTTCTACTCAAGTATAATAATGGATATTTTGCCTTGGAGTTCCATTCAAAGAACCTTTCCTTATGACTTCATTTTAAGATTTTTTATTAAAAATAAGAAATTACTTATTGTCTTAAACTTTGAATTGATTAAAACAAAATATATGAAGTTTGAGTTATTACTATAGACCTCCAAATATTGTGGTGGGATGAAATTTTTTCTAACAAGACATGTTTAATTGATCATATATGAAGCATTTTACACCCTGTTTGAATGATTATTACCCATCGCATTGGATTGTTATATCGTATTATTAATTTAAATACAATATTTATCTTTGATTATTAGTTAAATTTTATTATATTGTATTGTTTAAATTCATATCGTTAAGTAACATAAAGTCTTATTTTATGAATCGACTGAATTGGTGTGATCACATCATTATTTAAATTTTCTTCTCATTTTATCTTTATTTATTATTTAATAATCTCATTTTATCTTTTATCCTACTTTTGCTCTATCTCATACCCTTTTATAGGAATGCCATTCAAATTCTTATAATCATAGAAGATGATACAATTTATTCAAACGTTATATTTACTAAAACGATACAATATTACTCCTTCTGTCCATTTTTATTTGGCCCCCATACTATTTTTGGGATGTCCAACAATACTTGTTCACTTTATGAAATCAAAAGATAATTTTACACTTAGTTCCTAATCTACCTTTATCATAAATTATAGTCAATAAGGATACTTTGGTAAAATTATTCTATCGTCATTTATATTGTTGCTCTTTTTATTGCTATATTCTATATTGTTGCTAATACTTCGTTGGCAGGTAATTAGCTAATTTATACTCAAGTGGGTAATGTACACCTCAAGTCAACAGGGGTCAAGTAAAATTGAACGGAAAAAATGTATAATACAACACGATACATAAATGATAGTGTTACACGAGTCAAACTTAAATTAATCAAATACGGATATCCAATATTGAGCGAAATTTGTTTTTACCAATTATCAAAATTGCCCCTGAAGCCACTATCAACTCTCAACACACTGTTCAGCTCGGGCAGTGGAGTTGATGATAATGGACAGCATTATCTTCTCCCTCTCCTCCTCCGCACACTACTCTCCATCTCCGCCACCCTTCACCGCCTCCATTCTCGCCGGAAAACACCAACCCTCCACCAACTCCACCTCCATCCTCTCCCTCAAGTCCTCCTCCGACTCCCCTGAAAAACCCACCAGCCTCCGCCGCCCCACCACCACAAAGAACAAGCCCCTTTATACCACCTCTCATTCTCAGAATCTTGAAGTTTCCAAAAACCCCTTAAAACTTCTACTTAATTCCTCTCCTAACACTTCATCACCACCAAGCCTCACTAACAAACTTTGGTTATCCAACAAACTCTGCCCACCCCTACCCCCACCCCCACCACTGAGTCCCCCCACTGAAGGAGATGGGAGTGATTTGGACAGTTCAGATGTTGAAGAAATGCAAAAATGTAGTGAATTTAGGGAAAAAGGGAAAATCTTTATTGGGAATTTACCAACTTGGGTTAAGAAGAAGGAGCTTGGTGAGTTCTTTAGGCAATTTGGGCCTATCAGGAATGTTATTTTGATAAAGGGTCATCATGAAACAGAAATGAATAAGGGATTTGGGTTTGTGATATATGGGGGTTCAACTGCAGAAAAGGCAGCAATGAAAGCTGTGGAGTTTGATGGGATTGAATTTCATGGGAGGGTGTTGACTGTTAAATTGGATGATGGGAGGAGAATGAAGGCGAAATCCGAGGAAAGGAGGAGGTGGGTTGAAGGGGAAGATGATGTGGAGTATAGGTCCAAGTGGCATGAAGAGAGGGAAGGTTCAAGAAATGATTTGAGGAAGGTTTTAGACACACAGCCAGAGAATTGGCAGGCTGTTGTGCAAGCTTTCGAGAGAATCAAGAAGGTATCATGGTTATTGAGATGCCTTCAGTTTACTTTTCTTGCATTGCTTATAGTTCATTGAGGTGTAATTCCAGTAAGGTCATAGGAAAACAATAAAACAAGATATCGAATTGGAATTCTAAGTATGTAGTATAGGATTAGTTCTTTTAACAATAGTTTTGGTGCTAATTTTGTGTGTGCCAATGTGTTATTACTTTTTACTAATGAGTGAGGCAATATTAGCAAAGCTAAAACTAGATAGCAGAAATATTGTAGGCTGTGAACATTTCATAAGCAGCGCATGGTTTTCTATTTGGTTGTTTTCTTGCACCTTAGAGAGTTTTATTGATTGGCTCTTTTCTTATGCCCTCGAGACATAGAATTTTAGGCCAAAATATCATTTCGAGTCATGCTAATAATGCTACCGGTATCAGGCTGCAAAACGAAGGGAAGTAATTTTCTTCAGTAGAATTTTGTGACACCAAAGAATGTTTAATTGCCTGTGCATTTTGGTTGTTGTTTTTTGCAAGTTTCTATTGGATTTAACTTATCAGTGCCATATACACATTTGTTTGCCAATAACTTTTTGGTGTATGGAAGGCTGCAGTAATATGGTGTTGTCCAGAAGAAAAATGGTGATATAAAGTTTCTAGATGGTCTGTTAGCTCCTAAGCACTACTACATTTGGTTTAAAAACAAGTCCAAGAGTACTGGACACATAATTCCATATGCCAAGGCAAATCCAAGATTTTAAGTTTGTGTGGTCTAGATCACAACTCTTTTCTGCTTATTGTGAACCATTTTACGTAAATGAATTTAAGTTCTTGAAACATTTGACTGTAGTACAGAATAATATTGTTAGAACAATGGCTAACATGCTGGTCTCCCATAATAGAAAGAGTATTATATGTTAGGATACAGGTTTTAATATTGCGAAAAATGTGATTTCTTATTCGGCAAGTTGTGATTATCCACTTGCACTTTTTATTGCTTATCCACAACTTCAATGTGATTATCAAATGACAAAACGTCATTTATATTGTTGCTCTTTTTATTGCTATATTCTATATTGTTGCTAATACTTCGTTGGCAGGTAATTAGCTAATTTATACTCAAGTGGGTAATGTACACCATGCATCTGCAGAGCTCTTGATCATATTCTTTCAGAGGAGTGATACCTTCTTTTTGTAGCCATCCAGGAAAGAGTTTGGTTTAATGGTGAACTATTATGGACGGCGTGGTGACATGCATCGTGCACGTGAAACCTTTGAAAAAATGCGTGCTCGAGGGATAGAGCCAACAGTTCATGTATATACCAAGTAAGTTCCCTGTCAAACTGTTGTTTCAGTTTTAATTAGTCCTTTCTTAAGCAAAATGTTGTCAGAAATTACTCCCAACACTTGTGAGTAGATATGTTGAAATCCAATGTATTTTGCACCATCCAGTATTGACATTATTTCCCTGAACAAGTACCTACGCTCATTGCCCGCTTCCTCTTCTTATCTATTGATTAGGCCAATTGACCATGATCCTGGTGGAATTCGGTTGATTAGTAACTGTCTATGCTGCTTCTGCTTTGCTATTTTTAGTTTTTCTGGATTTTGGTACTTTTGCCCCTCATGTTGCATATCATTTTATTTGGAATCTCACCTAGAATAGAAGTCCATAATTAAGAGTCTTGCCTAGGCCTTAAACTTATTACCCGGAATCCCTCTTTTTAAGAACAAGTTGAAGGCGTAGGAATTATTGGAAGAGACGAGGCATTAAATTGGGGTTTATCGGGACCAATGCTACGAGCTTCTGGAATAGAATGGGATCATTGTATTAGAAGTTTAGGAGTAGAAGTGACAATCAACTATTTAAATACTTCATTTTATTCATTTTTTAAAATTATTCTCATTATTTTCTTAACATAATTCTTACTGAAATTTTCTCTTTTCCCAAGGTTTTAACATGAGTTGCTTTATTAATTTCATAGTTTGCTCTCCGTCATTATTTTTTAAAATTTGTAACATGTATTCCTCAACAGAGCTTAATGCTGGCCACCTCCAAAACTTGAGCATACAAGGAGAATACTAGTTGCAAAATTCCTAAGACGGCGCTATCTGTACTTCATTTTCTATAGATTGCTCTTTACACCAAAAACATTGTGATACAATTCCATTTGATCTTTTGTATGGAACTAGATCTGCCTCCAAAAATTCTTTCATTTCCCCCTTCTGTATATTCCACCAATACAGGCTGGTACTCTTCTCCACCACTTTTTTACTCTTACTCCCACCTCTTCATATGTAGCAGCTTAGTAAATCTGCAGTGTGCTCTTGCATTGTCCATTCCCTCCCTAGCCAAACAGAAAAAGAGTGCCCAAACTTGTACAATTACCTTGCAATGAAAGAACAAGTGAATATTAGTTTTTGCTGCCTTCATACATAAAGCGCATCTAGAGGCTATCTGAATTTTCCTCTTGTGAAGTGCCTCATGTGTGAGGCATGCTTTCGTCACCATTAGCCATGTAAAACATTTTACCTTTGTTGGTGCCATGCTTTTCCAAGTAGCTTTCTGTGGACCCCTGGGACTTCCTGCCATCTCAAATAGACTCCTCTTGCAAACTTTAATCACTTAGAACTGCCCATCTTCTTTGTGTCTCCATCTAATTGTGTCTGGTCAGTGGTTGTCCCTGTGAAATTTCCCACTCTTCCTCCTTCATTTCTCTTTTCTCTCTCTTACTCTGAAAAGGGAACTTTCCCTTCAATGTAGGTTGGAAATATTTCTTTACTGTAAATACTCAAAGTGCTCATTCTCTTAATATGGCTAAAGCATCTAGGAATTTTTTACAACTTAACTCGTACTTTAAGTTTGTTGCTCAAGAAGTTCTAATTTTAACATTTTCTGTCTATTGCTATTGCAGCCTCATCCATGCTTATGCAGTGGCTAGAGACATGGAAGAAGCACTATCTTGTGTGAGGAGAATGAAAGATGAAGGAATTGAAATGAGCCTCGTGACTCACAGCATCCTTGTTGATGGATTTGCTAAGCTGGGCAATATAGAGTGAGGAATCGACCCGCCTTTAACTGTTATTCACTTAGCTTTGTCTCTGGTTACCTCGTCTTGTTCAAAGCTTTTGTCTACGTTGATATTTTGTTTTCGTGTTTCCATTGGATTTTTATAAGTTTGTGTAATTTCTAAGAGTATTGCTCTCGTTTAGTACATGACCTTAGAAATGTAAAATTTAAACTGAAGTTTGAAGTTAAAAGTTCAACCCTAAGTCAACAAACAGTTTTATTGACTGAATTGTTAGTCTGGATATGTTAACCGTGCATGATTCTATTACTGAGTTATTCATTTGAATATAGAAATTTATAACCTTTTTCTAGGTTTTATATAAAGTGTATATATTTTATATAATAGCTATATTGGCTAAGCCAACAAAACCCTTTATGACAATACGATAGGAGTGCCCAAGTTCACAACTGGATTCTTCTCTAACTAGAAGAGCTGGTTTTCTCTTTTCTCAACACAGGCTGTGGGAATAAAGTGTCCTGGCTCATGCTGTAAGAGTGCTTGTTAGCTTAATGTGTTGCTTGGTAGCTCATGAAATAATCAAGACTGATTGTACACATTGACATTTTCCCACAATGTAGTCTCGATTGTATGCTGGAATAATATGTCTGGCAATCTGGTTTATGGTCAATACATGGTACCTGAAACAGTGACTTCACAGTTCACACCAAAGCTAGTTCTGTGCTATCAAGCTTTTTTGTTTTGGAGAAACTAGTTATCTCAACTTTTGTTTGGGTTACCTGGTGAGAACCTTACACCTAATCTATCATTTCTTGTTCATGTTTGTGGAAGAGCTGCAGAGCAATGGTTTCAGGAGGCTAAAGAGAGGCATCCGACTTTAAATGCTATTATATATGGCAGCATCATCTATGCCAACTGGTGTGTTTTCTTTGAATTTTAGTCTTTCCGCTTTTCAATTTTAAGTTGGAGTTCATTATGGTCCTATATTATGCATGCAACTTCAAACTGGCAAACCATTTTTCTAATTCCCACCATTTGCTGAAATTCTACTGGCAAATCTGATGATTCTTTGATATCATTTCAAGTTAATATTTTCTATAGCTTTTGGGGTTGAGTTAGACCCCTGATGTTTCTTGGATATCATTGCAAGTTAATATTTTCTATTTTGTTTTTTTTAATGAACTGACAGCCAAACATGCAATATGGACCGAGCTGAAGAGTTGGTTAGGGAGATGGAAGAAGAGGGTATTGATGCTCCAATTGATATCTATCATATCATGCTGGATGGTTATACTTCGATAGGAAATGAGGACAAATGTCTCATAATATTTGATAGACTTAAGGTAAGTGTTTAGTATGATTGCGTAGATGAATGAAACTTATGCTTAGTCACATTTTTTTCTGTACTACATACAGTTTAGATTAATATGAAAAATTCTCAACCTATAAACTGAATGTGTGATGTTACTTTTTAATATGGTTTCTCTCATACATTATATGGTCTATTATAATTTATAGGTCAAATATATTAGGCACTTCTTTGAGGAAGGGGAGTAAGAATTTTTTGGAACTTCAGCTAGAGAAGAGAATTCTTCACAGAAAGATAATATGAGTGCATTACTATCTTTTTTTTTTTTTTTTAAAAAAAGAAGCCCCTTTCTGAAAATGTTTTGAAAGGAGAAAATATACAGCCGTTCTGACTGTTTTGAATGACATAGGACTTTTGAGTAGACCTTGCAATGGTCATGGACAGCTTTGTGTGCGTTGAATCTTTATGTGCATGCTGCATTGTTTAATGTGGTACTGTAATCTCTCTTGCAGGAGTGTGGATTTACACCTTCAGTTGTCAGCTACGGATGTTTAATGAATCTGTATATCAAGGTGCCATTTTGTCATTACTGTCAGTATATTTGTAACTTTCATTCACTAGCATGCTGATTTCGTTTTTGTGCGTCTTTTGTAAGACATTCTTATTAGATACCTGTAGCAGAGTTCATCTAAATAATAGGAATGGGAAAAGGATAATTTGGTTCTACTGTGAGTTAAGACCATGGCCTCCGACATAAATCCCAGAGTCTGCCTTGTCAAACCAAAAGTTTCAACAGTATGGTTGACCTAGCTTGTGGATTATTTGAACCAATAATTCTAGTAATTTTGTAACCATCAAATTCCCATAAGGTGCTGGGGACTAGAGTCATATGCATCAAGTCAGTAATTTTACTAAATTAAATCGCTTGGTCATATTATCTGTATTCATCCCTTTCCCTTTTTACTGCAAATTTAGTAGTGTCTGTCTTCAACATTGTTCATGTCTTAGAATACTATGTGTCATGTGCCATCTTGATAGTCTCAAATTTGAGGTTATTGCTTTCTCTCTGACTTTACAGCTTTCCTTGTTTTGAACTCTAAGACGAACATCATATGGTTACATCTGTCCCTGCTAATTAGTATATATTGAATTGCTGATGATGAATCTCTATTTTATACCCTTGTAGGTTGGTAAAGTCTCCAAAGCTTTTGAGATCAGTGAAATGATGAAGTTATCTGGCATAAAGCATAACATGAAGACATATTCCATGTTGATCAACGGATTCATTAATTTGAAAGATTGGGCAAATGCTTTTGCAATTTTTGAGGATGTGATAAGAGACGGCTTGAAGCCAGATGTTGTCCTTTATAATAACATTATCAGAGCATTTTGTGGCATGGGTAACATGGATCGTGCAGTATGCATAGTTGAGGAAATGAAAAAGGAGAGGCATAGACCTACTTCGCGGACTTTTATGCCAATTATACATGCCTATGCTAAAACTGGAGAAATAAGAAAAGCGCTTGATGTCTTTGATATGATGAGGAGGAGTGGCTGCATCCCAACTGTTCAGACTTTCAATGCATTAATTCTTGGCCTTGTTGAGAAGCGTCAGGTAACTCTTAAGTTCCAGAACCTATTTTTCATGAAAAGACACATAGCTTAACAACTTGAAAGTGCATGCTTGCTGCTTCCACATTGTTAGAGTGGGTAAAAGTCCCTCATTGGTTGGTTTTGCATATATGGACTTCGACAATTCTCCCACTCATGAGTTAGCTTTTGGAGTTGAATTAGGCCAAGATGCTATAGCCAAGTCCATCCTTGTTTGGGCTCCCAGTCCATGCTCCAGTTGGCCTGGGCGTGAAAGGTGGGTGGGTGTTAAGAGGGGGTAAAAGTCCCACATTGGTTGGGGAATGGATTGATGGTCTGCTTATATGCAATCCTCCCCTCATGAGTTAGCTTTTGGGGTTGAGTTAGACCCAGGTGCCATATCTTTACATACATAGACAGTTTTTTCACTGTGCATCTTAAGTCAAAAAATGGGGAGACCTCTCAAAGAAGAGAAACCTTCATTGACCACTCAAACAGAAATAAACTGATCTATGGCTGGAGTCTAGTAAACTGTGGACATTATTATTATGAAATGCCATATCGATGTTAACTTTTGTGTTAGGTAGTCTTGTAGAACCGAAATTGAATTTGGCTAACCAAATATACAAATGTTGATGGTCTATTAATTATAAGCAACTTATCAAAAAAAAGAAGCAGCTTGTGACTCGAAAATAAAATAAAATAAATAAATAGCTTTGTGAATTTCTAGATGGCTTCCAACATTAGATGTAATCTTAGATGAATCTATGTGATCACCATATTCTTCCTATACATTCTCTTTGGTCTCTTTTTTTTTTTCTGGGGCCAGGAAGGGCTTTGAATGGGTACTGCATTTGGCATTGCAGTACTTTTTGCCTGGTCTTCTTGTGTGTTTGGACTCGTTTACCTACAGGTTCAATTCTGATAGTGGGGTCTGTACTTATGTTTGAAAATCGTCAGGCCTATTTAACTTCTTTTTGTAGACTCTGTTTTTGTGTTCGCTTTAATTTAACTTGATGCAGATGGAGAAAGCTGTGGAAGTTTTAGATGAGATGTTGCTTGCTGGAATTAGGCCAAATGAGCGTTCATATACAACCATTATGGATGGTTATGCATCTCTTGGTGATACAGGAAAAGCTTTTGAGTATTTTTCGAGAATTAAAGATGAGGGTCTAGAGCTCGATATATACACCTACGAGGCATTACTCAAGGCATGTTGTAAATCAGGCAGGATGCAAAGTGCTTTGGCGGTGACAAAAGAAATGAGTGCCAAAAACATCCCGAGAAATACCTATGTGTACAACATATTAATTGATGGGTATGGCCTCTATATATTCTTTTGGTATCTGTTTTGCAAATTATTTTGTATTATAATAGTGTGCATCTGACTTCGCAACTTGAGGGGAGGGGAGGAACGAAGTAAATGCTGGATAGCACTCATCTTATAGTGTATCACGTCATATTTGCTGTGTTCTCTGTGCAGATGGGCTCGAAGAGGTGATGTTTGGGAGGCTGCTGACCTGATGCAACAAATGAGGCAAGAAGGGGTTCAACCTGACATCCATACCTATACTTCTTTCATAAATGCTTGTTGTAAAGCTGGAGATATGCAGGTATCCGTCTGATGATGATATTATATGAGTTTAGATGCTTTCGTATTTGCTAATTCAGCTTTTCCACATGCCTGCAATATGTTGGTCTCATTTGTTGCTTTATGTACTGTTTTATACAATTGAGGTGGTTTAACTTTTAGTAATGATGTGCTTTATACTTTTTGTTTTTTTCAAGCACTTCCTATAATCGTCCTGGAATTTTTTGAGTACTATGTGAAATATGTTTGACCCATGTAGCGGTTTTAAGTTACCAACTTCGTTCCTCTGCTAATGCTTGTCGTACAATATATATTTGCATCAGATGCTAGTCAAATTTGAGTATAGTTGCTTTAAGTCATTATCATATTCTCTGTTTAATGGTAGCTTTTCTTGGCAAAAGATTGTATGTTCTCTCTTTTCCTAATGATTCCAATCGATATTTGTTTCGTTTCAGAAAGCGACAAACACAATTCTAGAGATGAAAAGGGTTGGCATTAAACCTAATGTTAAAACTTACACCACTATGATACACGGTTGGTCACGGGCTTCACTTCCTGAAAAGGCTTTAAAATGCTTTGAAGAGATGAAGCGATCTGGTTTGAAGCCAGACAAAGCTGTATATCATTGTTTAATGACGTCGCTGTTGTCAAGGGCCACAGTTGCGGAATATTACATTATAGCGGGGATCAACCGTGTTTGTGAAGAGATGGTGGAGTCCGGATTGATTGTTGATATGGGAACTGCAGTTCATTGGTCTAAATGCTTGCGGAAGATTGAGAGGACCGGAGGTGATTTAACAGAAGCACTGCAGAAGACCTTCCCTCCTGATTGGAATTCCCATAGAAATCTCAATGCAGCTTCAGATGATACTCGGAATAATGAAGAGTTAGACGATGATGATCCTTTCTATGACACTGACAGCGACATTGACAGTGACGATGATACAAATGCCCCTGCGTTATAATTTGAAGGTAGCTTGATGAAATTCGGTTGCCACGCTCTCCATCAGTTTAGATGTATTAGGTTGAGCTATTTGTGTAGAAAATTGCAGAAAAGAGGTGTTAGATGTAGATGAAATTTTGACACTAGATGTGTCTTCATGTTGTCTGATCAAGATTGCAAAATTCAATCTATTCTTGTATAAAATATCATTTCTCTATAAGATTTGAAATGGTGAATTGAGGTAGAAAATCATCTTGTGTATGATATGCATTTATATTATACGACTATAGTTTGAAAAAAAATTATAATTTATATCTATGGTTAGGATTTTGTTGTTATTTCTCTCTCCTCTCTTCCTCTCTCTCGCATTTCTCATTTCTCTACAATCTCTAGTCAGATAGACAAATAAATATGTCTACCAGCTGTATATATATAATTATTTGACAGATATACATATTCAATTCGAAAAATATACTTATACAATTCGCCTCGTCTCTCTTTCCTCACTCGCTCACTTTTGTCCTTCCTCTCTCGATCTCGTTCCCTTCTCTCCTCTCTCTCCCAATTTTGCTTGCCAGATATACAAATATATATGTATATTAGCTACAGATACATAATTATTTGGCAGATATACATATATAATTTGTCTCTCTCTACTCTTTGCCCTCTCTTGCTCGCCTTTCTCCTCCCTCTCGCGATCTCACTCGCCTCTCTCCTATAATATATAATTACATATCATAATTTTTACAAACTATAACTATTTTTACCTTGTTATGTTTTAAGTGTTTGGTCTTTCTGAAAAATATCATTATATGTTATGTATTTTAATCTTTATACATGAGCTCCACAAACAAACTTCAGTTTAACTTTTAAACTCTACTTTCTCATGATTTTCACATCCTTATGTGTAAGAGTACTTAATTACTGTCACATAGACGTTTTATTTTAAATCATAAATTTTAGAAATTTTTTTTTTCTTAAATTTTGTGTTCAGTCAAACTTGCTACATAAATTAAAACGAATGAAATACCAAAGAATAACAGGAAACCACCAAAATATGGTACTTAAAAATGCTTTGTTTGAGGCATGTTTGTACCATCACAAATATAGTACTAGACACTAGGTAGCATAGGATTTGTCACAAGAAATTTGTAAATTCCTCCTTGGATTTTATTATGTTCTAAAAAAGATGCTGTAATAATTTCTGTTGCCTAAATTTAAAGGAAGAAAAAGGGAATTGTACTATGTTCATTTTAACTACGCAACAATACTATGTACATGTAAAAAGGTAAAAGATGAAGAAGGAAAGGGAATAAGAATCTTGGTGAAAATAAAAGATGCTTATACTAATAAAATGAGACAAGAAAAATGGAACTAAATAGTAAAAGCTTAGTTCAAGTGGCAACTATAGCCTAGGCTTGAAATTTAATATGGTCAAATAACTATATTTTATATAATTATACGGCATAATTTTGGCTATGTGACCTAGAAGAGAGGAGAGAGGTGAGCGAGATTGAGAGAGGAAGGAGAGAGACGAATTGTATATGTGTATTTGTCAAATTGTATATGTATATCAGTCAAATAATTGCATGTGTAACTAATATACACATGCATTTGTATATCTGGCTAGAGAGATTGAGAGAGGGAGGAGTATATCTGTCAAAATAATTGTATATATGCAGCTGGTATACATATATAATTATATATCTAGCAAGAAATTGGAGAGAGAGGAAGAAAAGAGAGAAAATAACAACAAAACCCTAACTATAGCTATAAATTATAATTTGTTCAAACAACAAATTATAGTGGTATGATGTAAATACATATCATATGTTTGTCTAGTTACATAATTTTTCCTTTTATAAAAAACTACAAAATCATTTGTTTCGATATGTATTGTATATTAAATGAACATTTAAAAATTTAATTAATTATATTTAGATATGTATAAAAGTGAGATAATTCTTAATTCTACTAAACAAATGCTTGGAATCGCGCTTTAGGGCAGGGCATTAATAAGACGGTTGTATAAAATATTTCTTGTTTAGTTTTTTGAAGATAAGTTTTTTAAGTTTGAAAAATTGGCTTTTGATTTGTTGGATATACATACTTATTATGTGTGTGTAAATAGTTGTATTATATATTTTTATATATATTAATTTAGTGTATGTGTTTTTAAAAAAATGTTAAATATATTCAAATAAATTTGATTTGGATAAAACCAACATGATATTGACCTGAATCTTTCGGGTTTAATTAGTGATTATACTAATCACTATAATGCTAATTAGGAATCAACAAGTGTCCCATAATTATCACATTCTTAAAACATGCTAAGTAATGCCACAATTGTTAAGTAATTATTCACATCCCCCTTAATTGACTTCTATTATGAATAATAACATTTCTCAGACCTTCCAATAATTATCTGAATTTGGTCATTCACGTCTTTCAAAATCTTTTTAATTAATTAAAAGTTGGATTTGTGACACTTTTAGTCCCTCATTATTAGTGAATTCTTATGTTGGTCCTTATAAATTGTGATATATTAAAGCAGAGTCTTGAAGTAATCATAAAGTATCTTCGTGTAATTTATAGATCGCAAGTTCGAACCATGAAATCAATCTCCACCTGCATCACACATCTTACGAGTTCAACCCTTCTTGAAATCCTATGTGAATGCGAGGAACTTAGTGTATCGAGCTGCTTTTTTTTTTCCTTTCTTTTTCCTTAGATCTTATAATATATGACTAATATAATTTACCTTCTAGTAATTAAAATATGTACTTATATCATGGTCTCTTTATGTAGGACATATGTTATATTTGAACTCTAGGCAAATAAGTGATGTAATGGTTTATAATAATTTCATCAAATTTATGATTATTCACGAGAAGTACACAACCTTTGGCAGCTGGTAGAGATTCTATTTTTTTTCCTCCTCAAAATACAAGGAAATGTGGGCAAGGTAGAGCTCGACAGAGGGTTCGAGAAAACAGTAGGACTGTCCTTATGATTCAAATAAAAAAAGAGTTTCAAATCTTTATGCTCCGTACAAGTGTTGCATACAAGTTCCGCTCAGAATGAATGAGAAAGATTTAATCAATTTGAACCGCTCATATCATATTTTAAATAATTGAAGGTTAAATGTGCTTAGTCAGATATCATAAGGATTAAAATATGAATTTATCAATAAATGAAGGACTAAATTGAAGTACAATTAACTTTTTTAATTGATTAAAAGTTGATTATGAGAACAATTAAAGTTATATATAATTAATTGAACTCCAATCATAGAATTAAGTCAATGTACCATAATATGACCCACCCTAATAGTCATTAAGAGTGGTAGAGAGGGGACAAAACAGTTCATATACATACATTTTTGCTACTTGAGAATTATTTTTTTAAAAAAAAATTCTGCAATGACCTGGCCCAACACTGTAAAGTATCATTAGAAATTTCTTGATAATTTAAATTATAATTGAAACTAGATTAATAAAATAGCCTAATCTTGTTGGAGCTTTGCACTTAGATAGTTGGATGTATATATAATTCTTGAACCTGTACTTTCAAAAGATTTATGATTAAAAGATGATGTGTATTTTTATGCTATATATATACGAGCTATTAAATTTATGAGTAAATTTTATTTAAACATTCAATTAACATATTATTTATTCTAATTAAATATTTGAACACATTATTAAATATTCCTAATAAACACCTTCAATTCAATTTTGTTTTTTCAAAAGTGTATGTCTTCTCAAGAGTGTGTTGATATAGTTAAAATAACCACAATAATTTTGTTTTTAAATATACATACCAGCTTTAGTTGGAATAAGCCTAATGTTTCCTTTTACTTTTACTTGTCAATAATTTTCATTTATTTCACTTATCGAGGTCAAACTATATGAACTTTGATCAACATTTTAAGATGTATTTTTTCACCATATTATACAAGAAGGATTGCAACTTATAATATTTTTCGTATAATTTTCAGTCATCTAAATTTTAAATTTCAAATATTAAATTTAGTTAATTACTTCAATTTAGCTTTGAAGTTTAATCAAATTGACCTCAAAAAGCGAAACATTGACAAGTAAAAGTGAACAAAGGAATTAAGTATTGTTTATAAAGGTTAGTACGTATAATTAAAGAATGTGACATATTTTCAATGCATTAAGCCAAGTTCTTTAACACACACACACAAAAAAAGAAAGAGAGAAAAGAAAGGAAAATTATTGAATGAGCAATTATTTGTTGAAATGTTTCTCTTTATTTGCTACATTATTTATATTCTTGTCTTTTGTCTTGTATACAATTTTTTTGCTTGTATATATGAGTAGTATATTCAAGTGCCTTTCTGATGATAGTACACAGTGAATGGGAAAATGATAAATACTTTCCCTTTCAAATTATTTGTTCGGTTTTAATTTGATATGAAATTTTTTTAAAAAATATAGTAAATTTTTAAATTTTATGATCTTAAATTAAAAATATGTAAAAATTAGAATTATTAAAATACTTTTTAATATTGTGATCTTAAATATACTAAGTAAAAAATTAAAAATTGAATTTTTTTTTAAAAAAAAAACATTCTTTTATAAAATTAATTAAAAGATATATTAAAAAAATCTTAAACAGAATTAAAAGAGTAATATATTGTCAGTATTATTAGTACTCATGTACCTTCAAAATATAGTGTATGATGGTGACAAATTTGAAAGTGATTTGTCCAAAAAAACATGCACACTTGTTAAATTATTGCTCCATGGCAACTTATATATTTGATCGATTAATAGAAGGGTAATTTTACAGTATAATCTTTTGAATATAATAAATATAATATCTGAAAAATATAATAGAAAAAATGACTATAATTAATAATAAGGATAAATTAAAAATTAATTAAGCATAAAATTATCTCTTGATTTAAAAAGTTGAACAAATATTGTTAAACATCTATTTTTAATATAATGAACAAAAATTAGTGAATGGAAAAATTATTTAAGACCATAAACTATTCTTTCTCCAACTATCTTTACTTGACCTTTTATACTATTTTGAGATATCTAACAATATTTGTCCAATTTATGAAATCAAGAAATAATTTTATACTTGGTTCTTAATTTACCCTTCTCATTAATTATAGTCTTTTCCCTATTAAATTTTCAAGACATTGTATTTACTATACTCAAAGTGTAATTTGATAAAATTATCTTATCATTTATTATTTCTTAATTCTTATGCCAGATCAATAAGAGACAAATAAAAATAAGTGAAGAAAATAATTTTTTTCCAAAATTTTATATCAAATTAAATCAATTTCATAAGATTGGAGACAATCTTTTTTTTAAAATTTTTTACTCAATATCCGATGTCGTTATTAGATCTCAACTATATCCAGATTCGTATTGCGTAACGGCATAAAACCCTATTTAAGAAGAAAAATGCTCCTTATTAAAAAAAGATTCATTCTTAAAACTCAAATTCAAAACTTTTAATTAAATAAAGAGTAACCTCATTTAGTGCATCGAATCTAAAAAAATATTTAATAGTGATAGTACATGTTGACCACTTTATATTTTGGAAAAGAAAAAGTGCAACATAAATTAGTAACGGCGGTGAATTATGGCAAGTTGAGAAAACAGTGAATATAAGAGGAGCCTTATAAATGACAATAATAAATGAGTCTCATTGCAAGTTAATGGAAAGGTGAAAACTTGAAACAAATTATACTATTAGTCGTGTGGTTTATTTTTATTCGTTCACTATATTATTTTATAATATTTAATAATATTTATTTTTTTATAAAGTTAAGAGATAATTTTATATTTAGTATTTAAGTTATTTTTAATATTAATTATAATTATATTTTTCAAGATATTATATTTATTATATTCAAAAAATTATTTAATAAAATTACTCTTATTATTTACTTTTTCTTAATCTTTATGTCAAGTAAACAGTGGATAACTATTCTAATTTTACTACTCCATAGTAATTTTCATGTCCCTTTCTCTGAATTTCTGACTTCTTTAATTAAAGGCATACTGGTATTAGAATTTGTGTTGTGAAAAAATTGTTTCAACTAAATAAAGGTATATCATATAAATAGATATTTAAACTGTTAAATTTGTCTCGACTGACAAGTAAGCAATTCAAGTTCGAGAATGTATATTTAGATATTTCAATTAACAATTAAATATTTTTATTGTGTCTTGTCAACATTTAATACTACTTCACATAAGTTTTAGAGGTGTTTGGATAATCAGTTTATAAGTTAAAATATTTACCTGACATAAAAATTAAGACGAGTAAAAATGTTCAGATATATATATAAAAAATTAAAATGTTTGAGTTGCACGTTAAAAATGATATTAAAATATCTAAATATGTATTAATTATGTCAATTGTAACTAATTCACATGATGCATGCCTATTCTGATCCAATATATGGCACTTTTTATTTCTTGAATATTTTTATATTTATGCTATGATTTTTTTCCTCCTTTTATCCGTTAAATATATTGTTAGACATAATTTCTCTATGGTGTACTTTATGTGTAGTTTACAACTACCTTAATTAAATTAAAGTACTTTCACCTAGAAAATTACTATATTTAGAAAAACTAACTTGATGGCTTTTAATAATCATAAGTGGATAAATTGGTACAACAAGATGTATTATATAAAAAAAATCAAGGATCAATTTTTCTATTGATGACTTTTTAGTTCAGCTCATCACATAAATAAATTTAGTTCAGTTTATATTTTCTATATGGAGCTCTTACATAAGAATAGATTTATCGATCAATGCACACTCATAAAATAACGATCGTAAATCTACTTTGAAAATTAATTAAGAAAATGTTGGTTCTTCGATAGCACAAACGACCAAAAAATAAATTAGACAAAAAAGATCTTGAAAATCTATTTGTATTATTATTGTTACATATATGATGTAGCTTGAAGGAACATATCTTATCATGAAATTCTGTAGCTAACATTATTATAATAACTTGTCAATGATTAGATTATGACATTAAATTATTATGTGGCTGCATTTTGTTGGCTAAGCAGACTTGATTACAAAAATAATTGTAATATTTCTCTTGATGCATACCTCTTGAAGAATCATAAAAAATAATAATGTACTCTCTTCGTTTAAAGAATCATAAATATACAACAACAATATACCCAGTAAAATTTCACAAATGGGGTCTGGGGAGGATAGAATGCACGCAGACCTTACCACTGCCTAAGTAGAGAGGCTGTTTCCTAGGAACCCTCATCACAAAACCCATACGCAGAAAGTACTAGATATGACCAAAAGTAAAAGAAAGCACATGACAATACGAAAATGTGATATAGTTAACACATAAACAACAAATTAATGACAAATCATGCTAGAAAAAAACACTACTACTAAACCCTATTAGGCCCCTGACTAGGAAACCACCTAACTCTACTAACCAATTATCCGACTATTCTAATTTGCGACCTCCACTTCTTCCTATCTAGGGTCATGTCTTCAGTGAGACTAAGTTTTGCCATATCATGTCTAATCACCTCCCCCCAGTACTTCTTCGGTCTACCTCTACCCCTCTGTGTAACTCCTAAA
>DF358910.1:15332-76906 GCA_000787875.1 Solanum virginianum | reverse complement strand
GAATTTACCAACTTAAACATGAATGCATATGAATGACATAGGGGCTGAAATATAAGACTTGAAATCACATAAGGGATTTAGAGTTAGTACCTTAGGCTTGAGTGGAGTGGAAAAGATAAGGATATAGCTTTTGTATGTCTGCTTTGGCCTCCCATGTAGCACTTTCGATTTGTTGGTTCCTCCAAAGGATCTTAACGGATGCCACCTTCTTATTCCTCAATCTCTGCACTTGCCTATTCAAAACCTCAACCAGAACCTCCTCGTAAGTCAAGTTATCCTCAATAACCCCCAGAACATCAAGAGGTATAATAGCATTAGGATCACCCACACATTTCCTCAACATAGAGATACGAAACACGGAATGAACCAATTCCATCTCATTAGGCAACCTCAACTCGTAAGCAATCTTGCAAGCCTTCTTATGACCTCATTAGGACCAACATAACTTGGGCTCAACTTGCCCATCTCACCAAATAGGCCACACCCTTCATAGGTGACACCTTCAAATAAACCCAATCACCAACTTGGAATTCAAGATCCCTTCTCCTCGTATTGGCATAGGAATTTTTGTGACTTTGGGCTATATTTAACCTTCCTCTAATCACCCTAACCTTCTCAAGAGCCTCTATAAATAGATTGGGTCCCAACAAAGATATCTGACCAACCATAAACCACCCAACCAATGATCTACAACATCTACCATAAAGAGCCTCAAATAGTGCCATACCGATAGTAGAATGATAGCTATTGTTGTAGTTAAACTCAATCAACGGAAGATGATCATCCCAACTACCTTTAAGCTCCAACACAGATTCTCTAAGAATATCCTCAAGGTTTTGGATGGTCCTCTGGTCTTGGCCATCCGTTTGAGGGTGGAAGGCCATAGAAAGCTTAACTCTAGTACCAAGACCCCTTTGGAAAGATCTCCAAAAATGTGAAGTAAATGGTGCTCCATGATCTGATATGATGGATAAAGGAATCCCATGCAACCTTACCAAGTCATGAATGTGTAACCTTGCATAACCTTCAGCCCCATACATAGTCTTAGCCAGAGTGATCCGATTTCGTCATCCTATGAACCACCACATATACAAAATCAAAACCATTCCTAGTCTTGGGTAACCTAACCACAAAATCCATATTAATCACCTCCCATTTTCAAGTAGGAATCTCTATGTCTTTAATTAGGCCACCCAACCTTTGATGTTCGGCTTTGACTTGTCGACAACTATGGCAACCGGAAAAGAATTTGGCAATGCCGCTCTTCATGCCTCCCCACCAATACACATCCCTTAAGTCTTTATACATTTTGGTGGAACCGAGGTGGATAGAATAAGAAGAATTATGGGCCTCATTAGGATTTTCTCCCTTAAACCATCAACACAAGGCACACATAACCTTCCTTGGTACCTAAAGGCACCATCTTCTCCTTGGGAGAAAACCTCTACTCTGCCCTCTTTCACCAAGGCCTTCACTTCAAGCAAGGAGGAGTCAAGATCTTGATTTGCTATCACCTTATCAGCCAATAAAGACTTACACCTATCAACAACAACACCATTATTACTAACCTCTTCCAGCCTAACCCCCAATCTAGCCAATTGATACACCTCCCTAGCTATTTCATTATCACCACCATCAAGATAAGCTAGGCTACACATAGACACTCTACTCAAACCATCCACCATAATATTTGGATTACCAGGATGATAATACACTCTCATATCATAGACTTTTAGAAGTTCTAACCATCTTCTTTTCCTCAAATTGAGATCTTTTTCAGTAAAGACATATTGGAGGCTCTTATAATCAGTGAACACATCAACATGCACCACATACAAGTAGTGATGCCAAATCTTTAATGCAAACACAACGACGGCTAACTCTAGATCATGGGTAGGGTAGTTCCTTTCATGGACCTTGAGTTGTCTAGAAGCATAAGATATGACCTTACCATTTTGCATCAACACACAATCCAAACCAACCCGAGAAGCATCACAATACACAAAAAAAACCCCTCAAACCCATCCGATTGTGACAATATAGGAGCAGACACAAGCTTGTCTTTCAATATTTGGAAGCTCCTCTCACACTCATTGGTCCACACAAACTTAACCTTTTTTTGATTTAATTTTGTCATAGGGGAAGCAATGGAGGAGAACTCATTCACAAACCTCCTATAATAACCTGCTAGGACCAAGAAGCTCCTAATATCTGACAAGGTCAATGGTCTACGCGAATTTCTAGTCACCTCTGTATTCTTAGGATCCACCTTAATACTATCCCCCGATACCACATGACCAAAGAATGCAATCTCCTTCAACCGAAATTCACACTTTTCATACTTAGCATATATTTTCATACTTAGAATACAATTTCTCCTTCTTCAATCTTTGCCATACAAGCCTAAAATGACCCATATGCTTCTCCTTACTATGTGAGTAGATTAATATATCATCAACGAAGACTATAACAAAGGAATTAACGTAGGGTTTGAAGACCCTATTCATAAGATCCATGGAGATTGCCGGTGCATTGGTCAACCCAAAATACATCACAACAAACTCATAATACTCATATCTAGTTCGAAAGGCCGTCTTGAGAATATCAGACTCCATCACCTTCACTTGATGATATCCGAACCGAAGATCAATCTTAGACAAATGCATAGCCCCTTGCAATTGGTCAAACAAATCATTAATCCTTGGAAGAGGATACCTATTTTTTATAGTGACCCTATTGAGTTGCCAGTAATCAATACACATTCTAAAGGACCCATCCTTCTTTTTGACAAACAAGACCAGACCACCCTAAGGTGATTGGCTGGGCCTAGTAAATATCCTCTAATAAGTCCCTCAATTGATCCTTCAACTCTGCCGAGGCCATACAGTAAGGGGGGAATAGAAATGGGTTGAGTATCGGGGAGGAGGTCTATGCTAAAGTCTATTTCTCTTTCGGGAGGAACACCAGGAAGATCATTTGGGAAGACATCAAGAAACTCATTTACAATTGGAACTGACTCTATAGGAAGGACTTTAGACTCCACATCCCTAATCCTCACAAGATGGTAGAGACACCCCCTAGAGATCAACTTATGGGCTTTAATGCAAGAGATAAATCTACCTTGACCATGACATCTTGACTTTCCCACTCAAGGACGGGTTCATTTGGAAATTTGAATTTGACCCTATGGGTCCTGTAATTAATAGAAGCATAGTAGGCATGCAACCAATCTATCCCAAGAATGACATCAAAAGTACCGAACTAGCCATGTGGAGGAGGAGGAGGATCTACTTAGGCTCCGGTTCCTACTTAATGATATCAAGTAGGTAAGAATCTATCCCAAGAATGACATCAAAATCGACCATGTCTAACTCAATAATATCACAAGGAAACACTTTATGCAAGATGAACATAGGACAACTTTTATAAACTTTCTTAGCAACCATAGATACACCAATAGGAGTATACATTTCATATGACTCATGCAATAACTCGGGGTCAACATGGAACTTATTACCAACACAAGGGGAAACAAAAGAAAGCGTGGCGCTCAGATCAATCAAAGCATGTATATTAAAGTCAAAGATTTTTAACATACTGGTAACAATGTTGCGGACCTTACCAACCCCATGCCTCCCATGTAGAGCATAAAATCAATTGTTCCTTAGGGCACCAACTTGATGACCACCCTTACCTAATGGAACTGTATTTGCACCCCGACCTTTACCATAGTTTTTTGGACAATCTATCTTTTTGTGACTAAGCTCCCCCACATTTATAGCATGCATTAGAACCTTTCAAACATGGGCACCTATGAACCCCTCCACATTTAGGACAAACATCAATAGGGGCCACACAACCAGCACCTTGATGCCTAGGGAGGTCATTTGTAAAACCCCTATTAGTAGCATGAGAAGGTCCTCGACCTTGATGGATCCGGCTACCTCTTTTGAACTTACCCTCAAAATAGGCCCTCTTAGCCGCATGACCTCTTCTCTTCCTCAACTTTTCTTCCTCCATTTGCTCGGGATATATCATTAATCAGGACAAATCCATATCACTAATTAGCAAAGCAGACCGGCATTCTTCACTCACCAAGTCGGAGACCCCCATCACAAACTTGTTCATTCTAGATCTAGAATTCACCATCAAATGAGGATCATACTTCGAAAGTTGATTAAACTTAAGGGCATACTCCCTTACATTCATGGAATCTTGCTTTAATTTCATAAACTCTACCAATTTAGCTTCCCTAAGCTCAATTTGAACTCCTCCTAAAGCACCACATTACCAATTCCCTTCTCCCCCTTCCATTGATCAGACCATATTTGGGCTACCCCTTTGAGTTTGTACGCTACTAACTCTAACTTTCTTTCGGCCCAACACCTATGATATTCAAGATCTTATAGACCTCGTCAATGAACTCTTGGTACGCCGCCAACTTCGCTTTTTCATTCGGCCCAACACCCATGATATTTAAAATCTTGTAGACCTCATTAATGAACTCTTGTAGATCTTCATCCACCTTTGACCCATGGAACACCGGAGGATTCATCCTCATGAAGTCCCTTAATCTTGCTCATGGGTAGTAGCGTGGGGGTTGGCCCTTGGATTGACTTGGTTGGCCACAACTTGCGAAACCATAGTGAAAGCATCTTAGAGCTCACCATTGGCAGATTGCTCCTCGGGAGTTTGGGCCCTTCTTTCTCGAGTGTTAGGCATGATCTAGCATAGCAAAGAACAATTGTTAGTGGGGAAAAAGACTTACCACATCTCTATAGCATGACTTAGAATATGAAGAAGGGAAACATTTTCTAAAACACCTTATAGGCTCCTATTCATAGTCATGGCATGCTTCACAATAATGAATAGGACTCTAATTAATGCGGTGTATTGGACTCCGAGGATCTATCAATCTAGTGCTCTAATACCAAGTTTTTCACAATCCAAGCATAGGGCCTAGACGTGACATGGTGAATGGGGAACCCAAAGAAACTCCAAGTAAGCCACTTTCCTTACCAATACACATCATTGGTCGCGGAAGCAAATAAAAGACATAAAGAATAAGAATACGGGCAAAGGGACTAAGGGAAAAACTTTCATAAAACCATAGTCAAGAAACAAAGAGTCTAAAGCCCATATCCATAGATATATAACATATCCAAAAAACACCTGTACTACATAGATAAGAGCGGGGGCCAAGACAGATCAACCAGGATCACCCTCATAGTCAAAATAGAACATAAGGAAGAGTGACTCAATACATAGTAAGTAAAATATAGATAAGCATCCCCAGAATGGAGGACTCACTAATAAGCTTGAGTAGTACCGAACTAGCCATGTGGAGGAGGAGGAGGATCTACTTAGGCTCCGGTTCCTACTTAATGATATCAAGTAGGTAAGAGTATGTGTTAATATATTTGAATGTACTAAGTATCTAGGATAAAATGGAACAAGAGATAGGCATCATAAACGAAATGCATAACAATAGGCAATAGGCATATTATAACAATATGGCATGTATGATCAATGCTTAAGTAAAACATGCTTATATAGAATATCATAGGTGTAGAAGAGACCAAGCTAGATTTCCAAAGTACAAACCCCTTGTAGGTTGATGATGATCTCACCCGTCACCCTGGTTTGTGAGGTACAAACCCCTCAATTAGGTTAGTGATAATCGCACCCATCACCCTGGTGTGTGAGGTACAAACCCCTCAACAAGGTTAGTAATGATCGTACCCATCACCCAGGTGTGTTAGGTACAAAACTCTCAACTAAGTTAGTGGCAATCTCCCCTACCACTATGGTGTTTGAGATAATAACCCCTCAACTAGCTTACCCGGGCTCTTAGTCCCCTAAATTGGGCACGGTCTAATGCAACACTTTATATAGAATGTATCATATGCACAAGTTCTTTCCATCATCATAACATCATTCATATCATATCATATGCCTTGGACCTTTAATTCCTCAAGAAATCATAATTGGACATTTTACCAAACACTTAGAGGGTGTGCAATGCTAGTATAAAACCATGCAATTCAAGTGTGAAATCATGCTAGAAAAATTAGTGTAAAGCCATCAATAGATACTTGGTAACACCCTCAAACAATAAACATCAATACCCTTCATCAATCCTCACAATAGACCTTAGATTCATAGCTCTAAACATGGTAAAACAGTCGCTAAAGCCATATACATCAAGACCCTTCATCAAACCTTACCACAGGCCTTAGATTCATAGCCCCAAACATAGTAAAATAGTCACAATTTCATAGACTCATCATAGTGTGTAGTGATTTTCATAATAGATAAGACCCATGAATAAATCAACTTCAAATCATGCAATTTTTTAGTAAAAAGAGCTTGGGTATCATGGGTGAAATGAACCCATGAAGAAAATTCATATACCTTAGCTTTGGAGATACTCTTAGTGAAGATTGAAATTGGAGGCTTGAAGCTTGAAGAAGAATCTTGAAGGAAATCCTTAGATCCAAAAGAGATTTTGAGACATGAATTTAGGAGTGAAAATATGGCTAATTGTTTTAGTGAGTATTGGGGAATGTTTAGGATGATGTGAGGGTGAAATATGTCTAAGTATAGGTAAATACACGTTTGGGATCACTTTGGTCCAAGACTTGAAAGTCTTTGACCGAAGTCAAAAACTAGCAAAATTTGAACACTAGTGAGCTCCCTTAGTGTGTTGCGCTAGGGGCGCGAAAAGCTCACTGGAATTTTACATTTGGAAAATCAAAAATGCTAATCTTTTGCTCTAAAATTAGTGTTAGGTCCTCTTTCCCCTAATTTTGACCTTCTGAACAAGAATATAAAGTTATATTTTTGATATCACGCACAGATTTTGAGATACATGGAAATTACGATCCAGGACACTTCTGAGGCACATTATGGCATGCTTCACAATAATGAATAGGACTCTAATTAATGCGGTGTATTGGACTCCGAGGATCTATCAATCTAGTGCTCTAATACCATCTAGTCACTTTTTGGGGTCATTTCAGAAAAGTTGCTCCTAAAAATCTAAGATATAGTATTTATATAATTTACAAATAGGTCATTAAAATAATTAGAAAATCTGGTCAACGTCTGCTACAGCTCGTAGTTCGTAGGGTGACCTATAAGCCATAATCTGGCCTTTGTGGTCAGCACTTGGCATATTGCACTTCACTACTATGATTCAACTCTATGATTCATAGTCTGGGGTATGAATCATAGTGTCTTATCGTAATCCGCTCTTGGTTTTCTTAGTCTAATTTTATTCAACACTGTTAATTGGTACAAGACCCCCTTCTACGAGTCTAAAGAGGACTACGACTCATATCTTGAGCTCGTATGGCTAAACTTCAAATTCTCAGATTTTGTTTGTGAACACTGTTAATTGTTATGAATAGCCTCTATGACCTGTAACTTTGGCCAAGACTCGTAGTGGGGCTCGTAGTTCTTCAAAATCAACAAAATCTGCAACTTTTCCTAAAATAAAGCCAACCTATATTTTCTGCAAAAATAACCACAAAAACACATAAAAATCATAAAAAGCCACATTGAGAACACATAAAATCCCATGTTTTAGGTATCAAATATGCCATATTTTGATAGCACATCACATGCCTTTTTCAACCCTTGGAAGTCTTCAACTGTAATAGTTGAATCACTCGTTTGTGAAAAAATAAATAAGTGTAAAAAATATAGAATGACCATTTGGACTACCTCTTTTGTATTATCCCATACACCCATCAAGAAACGTTGAACTAGATGACCCTTGGTTGCATGTGGCTTTGAATCTGGAAAAGACTTTCCAATTAGCTTATTGGGGGTTGAATCCGAATATCAAAACTCATCGATATTGCTAGTACATTTTAATCCAATGATAATTGCAAAGTCTCTGATGGTGAAGCGAAGAGTGTTACCCTTGACATGCCAGATTAGTAACTCATCTAGATTATTATGCTTCAACTCAAGAAACAGCAAATACTTAACAATCTCACCATGTTAATTGAACTGTGGTATACTCAAGGACTGACCAACGATAGTATTGGAAAATCATTCAAACCCTTCATCATCAGCTAATAGTTTAATAATATCAGAAAAATTTTGGATTATATGTAGCAACCAACTTTAAATTATATTTCGGAGGGTGTTTCACAAAATAATTGAGCCTTGTGGTAATAAGAAAAAAAATCTTAATAATGACTAAATTTACGGTAATTATAGTAAAAATTGATTCAATATCAATTTCAAGCACTTTTCAACTCTCTTTTCAAAGTCTTTTTCATCTTTCCCTCATGGTACATTTTCTCTATCAATGTCTCATCCATATTTAGCCTTGGACGGAATTCACTGCCTGATTTGGGTTGTATTCCCAAACAACCTAACTCGTAGACAGCGCCTCATGGTGCGACAGGGTCTAGGCATAATGGGGCTCTCACCCTCTCTGGCGCCCCCTTCCAGGGGTCTTGGGCCCGGTCTACCACTGAGGATACTTCTCTAGACTATAATTCTGGTAACAAAGCCGCCCGATTCTAAGGTTGGGCTATTCCCAGTTCGCTTGCCATTACTTGGGGAATCCTAACATAGTTCATAACCCCTTAATGTTGACATGAGTAAGTGAGTAGCATTGATTTGTACACGAGGGTAAGGTATAAAACATAGTTCATAACCCTTACATGTAGAAATTAGCCTTACACTAGAGGGTAAAGCATAAAACATAGTTCATAATCCCTTCTAATACGCTTCACTATTCATAAGAGCATAAACCTTAGCATAAGGACTCAATAACTTCTCAACGATTTCCAAGAACATAACAACATGAGAGCCCAACAATTCACTTGCAATATCGTAGGTGTTTTACATGATTTAATCACATATATATTCCTTTAATAATCATATAGTCATAGAGATGCATTGGACCTTTAATTCCTCAAGAAAACCATAACCGGACATTTTATCAAATACTTGGCAGGTGATTCCTCAAGAAAAACATAACCAGACATTTTATCAATTACTTGGCGGGTGTGTGGTGCTAGTGTAAAACCATGCAATTCAAGAGTGAAATCATGCAAGAAAATTCATTGTAAAACCATCAATAGATACTCGATAACACCCTCAAGAAACATACATCAAAACCCTTCATCAAATCTCCTAATAGAATTTAGATTCATAGTTCAAAAATACTGAAACAACCATACTTTCATGAAACCCCAATTCACTGTGCAATGAAATTCTTAGTACATAAGACCCATAAGTAAATCAACTTTAAATCATGCAATTTTAGGTAAAATGAGGCTTGGGCATCATGGGTGAAAGGATCCCATGAAAGAAACCACATACCTTAACTTTGGAGAATCCTTGAAGAAGATTGGAGATGAAGACTTGAAGCTTGAATTAGAACCTTAAGATTCTAATGAGTTTTCAGACTTGAAATTTGGAGATGTAATATTGTCAGTGTTTGAGGAAGTATTTGGGAATATCCTTAAAGATATAATGGTTAAATAAGGTTAAGTATAGGTATTTTCATACATGGAAAGGCTTAGGCCCAAGACCCAAAAGTTTTGGACCAGACAAGAAAAACTGTGCAAACATTATACCGGGGTGTGTCGCACCACAAACTCGCACCACTCACTAGAATTTGACACTTTAAAATTTCAGATTTTGTTGCGATTGCTCTAAAATTGGGGTTAGACCCATATCCCACTCAAATTGACCCGCTGAACAGGAGTATGAAGTCAGATTTCTAAAATAACGCATAGATTTTGAGATATATGAAAATTACGATTTCGAGCACTTCTGAGGCACATTTTCGGGCACTTATTGGGTTGTTCAATATCTCCCCATTTGGAACACCCGTCCTCAAATGTCAAAGAAAGTTTTACAAGAGACATAAATAAGATAATTTTAGCCCACACAAGGATACAAAAATGTACTTAAACATCATTTCAAAATCTCAACATAAGTGTAAAATCATCATGAACTTGTCAATTTAAACATGAATACATGTAATGGCATGAGGGCTAAACTTAAGACTTGAAATCACATGAATGTATCAGTAGCTATCTTTGGCTTGAATAGAGTGAAAGAGGTAAGGATATTGCTTCTCCATGCCTGTTCCGGCTCCCTGAGAGACACTATCAACTAGACAACTCTTCCAAAAAGGGCCTTGACGAACACTACATCCTTACCAATCAACTTTTCTACCCATGAATCCAATATTCCCACCAGGACCTTCTCCTAGGCCAACTTTTCCACCACAACATCCACAACTTCAAAGAGTTCTATAACACTAGAGTTACCAATGCATCCCCTCAACCTAGAAGCATGAAAAACCAGACGAACCATATCCATATCCCTAGGCAATTACCATTCACATGCAACCTCGCCAATCTTCCTCAACACTATATAAGAACCCTCAAACCATAAACCCAATTTCCTTTCTTGCCATCCGGACCACACCCTTCACTGGTGGGACTTCCAAGTGAAACAAACCATCAACACAAACACCTACAACCTACCTTAGTATCTAAAGACACACTCTCCCCCTTGGGAGAAAACCTCCACCTTACCATCCCTCACCAAGACCTCTAACTCTATCAAGATGGGGATCAAGGCCTTGCTTAAATAGATCCCTTCAACCAAAGAAGATTCAAAATCATCAAAGCCACTACACCACCCTTCTCACTTCATCCAACCTCACCTCCTTCGAAATTCACAACATCACCCTCAAATGATTCACAAGCCCTTACTCACTTTCAAAAAACAACTCGACAATTCATTACTCAGAACCATCACAACATAACAAGTTAGGGATTAAAGACCCTATTCATGAGACCTAAAGTCAGAACCGGTGCAAGTCAACCAAAAATGCCACCCTAAGTTCAAAATATCAGAAAGGACATCAAGGACTCTTTGACCACCAGAATCGACTTAATAGAAATAACTTAGGTTCAACACCCTCAACTCTTGCAAGATGATAAAACCGACCCTTAGAAACCAATTATACCTTAAGAAAAAAATGGACTTATCCCTTCACTACCACTAAAAGATGGGTTTAATAGGGAATTGGAATTTGACTCTATGGGTTCTACAACCAATGGAGACACAATATGCATATAACTAATCCATCCCAAGAATAACATCAAAATCCGCCACATCTAATTCAACAAATCATAAGTCAAAACCTGAATGCAACATGACTGGGGAACAATTTCCATAAACCTCTCTAGCAATAATAGACTCACTAATGTGTTAGACACCAAAAGTCCATATAACCATCCAGAACACACATGAACCCCACTAGTAATAAAAGGAAACTTCAATATGCCGATAGCAACATTGGGCATCTCATCTACCCCTTGCCTCCTTTGAAGAGTATAGGAACGATTACGTCTTGGAGCACCTCTTTAATCAATATACCCACCTTGGGCCTCTTGATTCAAATAACCACCTTGACCTTGAGGACAACCCTCCTTGCCCATTCCACATGTAAGGGCAATCAATAAGCTTATGGCCTACTCTTCCACACCTATAACACGTACTTATATTCTTTAAGCATTTACCATGATGATGTTTTTCATATTTTGGGCATTTTGGAAAACTCATTCCCTAATCTTTACCTTGGAACCTTGATCTATCCATTCCTTCCATGGAAAGCCTCTTGTTTAGAGCACTAGAAGACCCTTGGCCTTAAAAGTCAATACCATCTTAGAATCAGTCATCCTTAAATGGAGCCCTCTTGGACTCTCCACTCCTTTTCTTCCTAAGATTCTCACCCTTAAGATGTTTGACATAAGCCATAAGACGGGATAAATCTATATCATTAATTAACATAGTGGACCGGTATTCTTCACTCACCAAATTGGAGACACCTATCACGAACTTGATCATTCTAGCCCTTGGATTGGCAACCAAGTGAGGAGCATACTTATAGAGTTAGTTGAACTTGAGCGCATACTCCCTCACACTTATTGATCCTCACTTCAAATTCATGAACTACACCATCTTGGCCTCCCTAAGTTCAAGAGGGAAGAACTGAGTAAGGAAAGCCACCTTAAACTCCTCCCAAAGAGCCACCTTAAACTCCTCCCAAAGAACTACATTGTTAAGAAAAGCCCTCCTTCCATTGAGTAAACCATATTTGTGCTATCCCCTTGAGTTGGTAGGTCGCCAATACCTTATCTTCCGATCTAACACCCATAGTGGCCAATACCTTATAAATCTCAGTAAATAAACCCTTATGGGTCCTCATCCACCTTTGACCCATAGAACTCAGGTGGGTTCATCCTCATGAAGTCTCTCACTCTAGATCCTGGGGTAGGAGCATGAGGGGTTTGGGCCCCTTGATTAACTTGACATGTCATAGCTTGAACTAGCAAGGTGAAAGCATCCCAGAGCTCACCATGAGCCGATTGTTCCTCGGGAGCACGGGCTCTTCTTCCTCCTAAGTTAGGCATGATCAACTAGTATGGCAAAGAGCAATTTTCAGGTGGAAAACTAATTTGAACTCTATAACATGACTTAGACCATGAAGAAAGGAAATATCTTCTAAAAAATCTCATAGTCTCCTACTTATAGTCGTTGTGCATAACAAAACCATGAATAAGACTCTAATCGACATGTTGTATTGAACTCCAAGGATCTAACAACCTAGTGCTCTGATACCAAGTTCGTCACGAGCCAAGCCTAGGGACTAGACGTGACACAGCGCAAGGGGAACCCGAGAGGACCCAAAGCAAGCCTCTTAGCACATCATTACATATCCTTGGTCACAGAAGTAATAAAATAACAATAAGAGATCGTAAATAGGGATAACCGGGGCTAAGGGACATTTTTCATATCATAAACAACAAGAGTCAAAAGAGAGTCAAAGCTTATAGCATTTTACAAGACATGTCCAACAATACCTCTAAACATAGAACATAGTGGGGGCTAGACAAGCAATCGGGCTCACCCTTATAGTAATGACAATAGATAATCCAAATATACAAGATATAGTCGAAACATAAGCATGAAAGAGGATAGATATTGTCCCCAGATATAAGGACTCACTATGATCTAACTTGAATAATCTGTCTAGTCACAAAGAGGAGAAAAAATAGGGGCTCTGGTTCCTATATGGTGATGTCATGTAGGCATAGAGTATAAGTTAGTATTTGGAATGTGCTAAGTATGTTGGATGCAATGCAATAAGAGATAGACAGTATAATCAAAATGTATAATTATAGAAAGAGATAGTATACTAGCAACATGGCATGCATGAACAATACTTGAAGTAAAACATAGTTGGAAAATAATCATTCTTACATAACTTGTTTAACACAATAAGGTGACATGCTTAGATCATCCATATACTATGTACTAGAGGGTGAGGGATATAGCATGAGTTATAACCCCTTCTAGTAGGTAATGGGTAGTACATGAGATAATGAATAGCATATGAGGGTAGAAGGTAGCATAGGTCATAAACACTACATGTATGCATGAGATAATACATAACCTTATATCACGTATGAGGGTGAGGCGTACCACATTTATAACCCCTTCAGGTGAGTACATTGCATAACCTCAAATCATAAATGAGGGTAAGGAGTACAATATAGTTCATAAACCCTTCATGTAGATATGTGTAAGTGAATAGCACATGTGGGTGGAAGGTAGAATAGGTCATAACCCCTACATGTGAGTATGTTTCATAACCTCAAATCATACACGAGGGTAAGAAGTACAACATAGTTCATAACCCCTTCATGTTGATATGAGTAAGTGACTAGCATTGATTCGTACATGAGGGTAAGAAGTACAACATAGTTCATAACCCCTTCATGTTGATATGAGTAAGTGACTAGCATTGATTCGTACATGAGGGTAAGATGTACAACATAGTTCATAACCCCTACATGTAGAAATTAGCCTTGTACTAGAAGGTAAAGCATAAAACATAGTTCATAACCCCCTTCTAGTAGGCTTCGCTATTCACAAGAGCATAAACCTTAGCATAAGGACTCAATAACTCATCACTGATTCCCGAAAACATAACAACATGAGAGCCCAACAATTCGCTTGCAATACCATAGGTGCTTTACATGATTTAATCACACATATTTACATTTCTTTCATCATCATATAGTCATTAAACTCATAAGATATGCAGTGGACCTTCAATTCATCAAGAAAACCATAATCGGACATTTTATCAAACACTTGGCAAGTGTATAGTGCTAGTGTAAAGCCATGTAATTCAAGAGTGAAATCATGCAAGAAATTTTATTGTAAAACCATCAATAGATACTTGGTAACACCCTCAAGCAACGTACATCAAAACCCTTCATCAAATCTCATAATAGATCTAAGATTCATAGCTGAAAACATGCTGAAAGAACCATTTTCAAAAACTTTTTGGGGTTGTTTCAAAGTTATGTGGATTTTTCATCCATGGATCCTTCCACCCATGGAGTCCAAAATTTTTTCATCTTAATCTTTAATTTCAAGATTTATTTTATTACGGGTACCTTCTATTCTTAACTATATGCAAGATTCATGTTAGAAATTGTTATTTATTGATTTAAAATGCATAAAATGAGTTGGTATTTAAGAATTACTTTACTACATTGGGTTGTTGATTTATTAAATGAGTCTTGTCAAATCTTCACCCAAATGCTATATTTTGGTCTAAATCATGAATATTATGTTCAATTGAGTACTTTTTCATCTAATTGCATGAGTAAATGGATTTTGGAAAATGCTCTATCTTAACTATTATGGGTCTTTGAATTTTATTATGAGCTATTTAAATTATGATTTCAAATAGTATATTCTCATTATAAATATGCAAGTTGTCACGACCCAAGCCTAGGGCCTAGACGTGTCCAGTAAATAGGGAACTCAAAGGAACCCCAAACAAGCCTCATAGCATATCATTACACATCCTTGGCCAAGACAAGGCAACCGAGCTCACCTCATGGCCACAAGTGTACAATAAACAAACAAAAAAGAATCTTAGTACATAACATAAGAGATTAGTCATTGTCCCAGGATTGGAGGACTGACCAAAGGCTAACTTGAACAATCCGTCTAGCCAAGAGAAGAATCAATAGGAACTTCGATTCTTACATGGTAACATCAACTAGGCATAGAGTATGTGTTAGTATGTTTGAGTGTACTAAGTATATGGGATGCAATGCAATAAGATATAGGCATCATATCAAAATGCATAATAATAATAAGTAATGAATAGCATAATAACAATATGACATGTATGAATGATGCATGAAGTAAAACATGCTTACAATTCATTCAATGCATATAGATCATAATATATAAATGTGAAAAGAGACCTCAATAGACATAACATAAGACCAAGTAAGCTACAACTCAAAATCCTGATGTCAACCCTACACCAGAGGAACGGAGGAAGTTACTTGCCAAGGTAAACCTCCTAATGCCTAAGTAGATCCATAAGTCTTTTGTGAACCGGGTACTCACCTCTAGTTCTTAGACTCGGGTACTCACATCAAGCCAGGACTCGGGTACTCACCTCAAGTCCTCATATTTTGGCTACTCACCTCTTAGAGATTTGGGGACTCACATTTTAATCCATTCACCTACGATGGCACATAGTTCTAGGACTTGGGGACTCACCTCCAGTCCACTTGGTGCTAAGTCTAATCCCACAAAATATATAAGATAATTATACTTCAATCACTTGCAATAATCATAGAGACATGGCACGAGTAGCTCTTTACATCATTGAACTCAAATGGTGAGCCTAACTTCAATCATAAGAATGGGTCATTATCAACATTATCTTTTGCAATAAACATAGAGACATGGCACGAGTAGCTCTTTACATCATTGAACTCAAATGGTGAGCCTAACTTCAATCATAAGAATGGGTCATTATCAACATTATCTTTTGCAATAAACATAGAGACATGGCACGAGTAGCTCTTTACATCATTGAACTCAAATGGTGAGCCTAACTTCAATCATAAGAATGGGTCATTATCAACATTATCTTTTGCAATAAACATAGAGACATGGCACGAGTAGCTCTTTACATCATTGAACTCAAATGGTGAGCCTAACTTCAATCATAAGAATGGGTCATTATCAACATTATCTTTTGTATTAACATTAATATCAAGGGTTCACAAGAGGTATAATCTTAGAAAAAAGGGCTTAATCTAGCCCTACAATATCATCAATATTTTAATGTTTTAAACACATCTTTAGAAAGTTCATAATCATCATAAATTCACTTGAATCGTAACTCAACCAATAGATCAACCAAACTTAAAGAATCCTTAAAAAGGCATTTTATCAAACACTTGGTAGGTGTGTAATGCTAGTGTAAAACCATGCAATTCAAGAGTAAAATCATGCTAGAAAATCTATTGTAAAACCATCAATCATCACCTTGCAACACCATCAAGAAACATAAATCAAAAAGCCTCCTCAAATCTTACATTAGATCCAAGATTTATAGCTCAAAAAATAGCAAAACAATCACAGCTTACATAGCTTTAACATGTTCACAGACATGTTCATACTAGTAAACTCATTTGTAAAACTAACGTTAAATCATGCAAGTTGAGTTAAAAGGAGATTAGGGCACCATGGGTGAAGAACCCAATGGGTAAAATCCACATACCTTCACTTTGGAGATTTTCTTGAAGAAGATTTTAAATGGAGACTTGAAGCTTGAATGAAATCCTTAGATCCGGAAAGAGATTGGAGCACTTTTGTCTTGAAGAGGACTTGGGGCTTGACTTTGTTTCCTTGAATTCCTACAACCCTTCTTGAAAACCTTGAGAATGAATGGAGAATTTGATGAAGATTAGATAGGATTTTGGGAGGTTTTTGGTTGGTTTTTAGGGCTCAAAATGGCTAGACAATGAGGGATTTTTGTGTATATAGGAATAAGTTTATTACCAAATTGCCCTGGAGCAAAAATGAACAATTTTTGAAAATTCTTGAACTAGTCCGCGTCAGGTTCGCATTGCGGACCCGTCACAGAAAGATATTATTTTGGCGAAGTTTCATCAAAAATTATTTTTCTTGACACGGATAAAGTATACCTTGTAGGTACTCATTTCCCCACATAATTTTGCCCATTGAATAAGAATATGAGATCAAATTTGTGCAATTCTGCATAGATTTTGAGATATTGCAAAAAAAATGCATAATAGGGTCTTTTCGAGCTACATGGAGGGGTGTTTAAATATTCCTGATTTGAGATATAAGGGAATTATGATATGGGGGTATTCCTAGGCAAGTGTGGGGCATTTTAATATCTCCCCCTTGGGAACATTTATCCCCGAATGTCGAAGAAACATACATAAGAAGAGGAATCATGAAGAAATTATCCCCAACAAGAATGCAATAATGCACTTAAACACCATTTTCAAAATCTTAACCCAAGTGTCAAAAATCGTCATGAACTTGTTAACATAAACATGAATGCATGCAAATGACATAAGGGCTGAAACATAAGACTTGAAATCATGAAAAGGGATTTGACATATTATCATAAGCTAGAATAGAATGAAAGAGGTATGGATATCACTTTTCCATGCCCACTCTGTCTCCCCAAGCGACACTATCAACTTGACGATTCTTCCAAAGGACCTTGACAAAAACTACACCCTTATCAATCAACTTCTTCAACCCTTCCATCCAATATGTCCACCGGGAACTCTTCCTAAGGCATCTTATCCTCCACAACACCTGGAAACTTACGAGTTCTATAGCACTAGAGTCACCACCACATCCCTTCAACCTAAAAGCATGAAAAGTCAGACTAACTATAACCATATCCCTAGGTAATTCCAATCTTTACCAATCCTCCTCTACACACTATAAGGACTCACAACCCTAAACACATCGTCATTCGTAATCACACATAGTCCACTTGGTACCATAAACCACCATCTTTCCCTTGGGAGATAACCTCTACTCTACCATCTCTCAACCTAAAACTTCCAACCCTAATTGGAGCGATTAAGGGCTTGCTTAATCTAGACTTCTCAAACCAAAGATGATTTGGAACCAACAAAAACAAATACTATACCAACATGCTCAACTTCCCTCAACCTAACTTCCAACCTAACCAACCGATGAACCCCACTAGTCTCCTCTTTGCCACCATCAACAACACATGCTAGGCTACCTAAAGCACCGACTGTAATATAGCCCTACTAAAAAATAATGTACACTCATACCATAATCCTTAAAAAATTCTCGCCACCTTCTTGCTATCCATAACACACACTCATCACACTTAGCAAACAACATTTTATCCTCCAAAACATGCAACACTACACCCAAATGATTCATAAGCTCTAAACAAATTAATACCTTATCACTAGAGACTGCCACAACATATCAAGGTAGATTATTAAGACACTAATCTTGAAATCAACAACACCACTGGTGTATAAGTCAACTAAACAATCTCACCAATACTAATGATGCTCACCTCTAATTCAAAAAGACACCTATGGATGTCACTTGCCCTCATCCTCATTAGGGGACAAAACCCGACCCAAAGATCAATCTTATAGAAGTGACTAACCTATCATAGTTGACTAAATAGATCGTATGTCTTTAGCCATAATATCACAACCTTACAAGTTCTACACTCTTTCGAAGCATGCTATGCAAGTAGTCCAAACTACCCAACGACCTCCAACACATCAAGCTAAGTTCAACCAAGATCACAAGACAAGGGTTCCATATAATAACAACATAAGGCAACCCTTAGAGATCAATTGGATCTTAAGACAAGAATATACCTACCTCTTTTTGCTACCACTTGAAAACCTTCCACTCAAAGATAAGGAGGTTTGGATTATAACTCTATAGGTCCTACTATCCATGAAGACACAACATTCATGCAACCATTCCATCCCATATATAACATCAAATCCACTACATCAAATACAACAGGTCATGAGGCAAAACCTAATGCAATATGAGCATAGATCAACACTTATGGACTTCCTTGGAACTATATACTAAACCAAGAGATAGATACCAAGGGATCATATCACAACTCGAGACATATAAAAAGTCCACTAGCAACCAAAAACATAATGAAAGAAATAATGAAACTTAGATCCATCAAAATCAAAACCTTCAACTTAGCTTTGAAGCACCATGCCAAGCCTAGTGACTCCTAGAGAGGTATAGTTAAGAACGCCAATGACTATCCTTATGGTTCTAAGGGACCCATAGACAATATATCATCTTATAATCCATTCCACCACATCCAAAGCATGCACCCGATCAACCTAAGCAATCTTCCAGGTGGAATTTCCACACTTATTGCACCTACGAGGAGCTTGTCTACCAATTCCTTCTCCTAAATTCTTAGGGCTTCCCACTCTATGCTTGACAATCCTCTCATTTGGAGCATGGTCAGACTCATGATCTTGGAAGCTACCCTCAAATTGAGCCCTCTTGGACCCCTCACCTCTTCTCTTTCTCAACTTTTCCTCCTCTATTTCTCAGAATAAGTCATCAAGCAGGACAAGTCCATGTCATTAATTAGCAAGGTGGACTGACATTCTTCACTTACCAAGTCGGAGACCCCCATCACAAACTTATTCATTCTAGATCTAGGATCGGCCGCCAAATGAGGAGTATACTTACAAAGTTGGTTGAACTTGAGGGTATACTCCCCCACACTCATAGAACCTTATTTCAAATTCATAAACTCCACTATCTTGGCCTCCCTAAGCTCAAGAGGGAAAACCTGATCAAGAAAAGTTTCCTTGAACTCCTCCCAAAGCACCATATAACCATTTCCCTTTTCCCTCTTCCCTCTTCCATTGATCATACCATATTTGGGCTATCACCTTGAGTTGGTACACCACCAACTCCACCTTTATGTTCAGCCCAACACCCATGATATTCAAGATTTCGTAGACCTCATCAATAAAATCTTGTTGTTCCTCTTCCATATTTAACCCATAGAATTCCGATGGGTTCAAACTCATGAAGTCTCTCACCCGAGATGTCAAAGTGGCAGCATGAGGGGCTTGGGCTACCTGGTTGGCTTGATTAGCCACAATATATGCAAGCATAGTGAGAGCATCTTAGAACCCATCATGAGTCAGTTGCTCCTCTGGAAAATGGGACTTCTTCCTCTTACGTAAGGCATGAACTAGCATAACAAAGAACAATCGTTTAAGGGAAAAGTAACTCCAACTCTATAGCATGACTTAGAACAAGAAGAAAGGAAACTTTTCCTAAACATCTAATAGCCTCCTACTCATAGTTGTGGTGCACAACACAGCCATGAATAAGAATCTAATTGATGTGGTATGTTGGACTCCGAGGATCTATCAACCTAGTGTTTTGATACCATCATTTTCATGACCCAAGCGTAGGGCCTAGATATGACTGGCAAATGGGTAATCCAAAGGAACTCCAAACAAGCCTCATATCATATCATTACACATCCTTGGTTGTGAAAGCAATATAAAATAACATAAGAAACATGAACAAGGGGAAATGGAACTAAGGGAGAGAGAGAGAGAGAGAGAGAGAGATTTTAATACTTAAATAACATAGATGAGTCAAAGCTTATACATAATACATAACTTGTCCAACAACACCTCTAAACATAGATACTTAGCAGGGCCAAGACAAAACCACTAGGCTCACCATCATAGCCATAAGTATACAATAAACTAAAAAAGAGTCTTAATAAGTAACATAAGAAAATAGTCATTGTTCCTGGAATGGAGGACTCACCAAAGGCTAACTTGAACAATCTATCTAGCCACGTCAAGAATCAATAGGAGCTTCGGTTCCTACATGGAAACATTATGTAGGCATAGAGTATGCATTAATACATTTGAATGTACTATTTATATGGGATGCAATGTAACAAGAGATAGGCATCATAATCAAAATGCATAATCATAATAAGCAATAAATAGCATAATAACAATATGACATGTATGAATGATGCGAGAAGTAACATATGCTTACAATTTATTTAACTCATATAGATCAATAATACTTAAGTTTGGGAAGAGACCTCAACTGAAATAATATAATACCAAGCGAGCTACAAATCAGAATCCTGATGTCAACACTACACCAGAGAACTGGGGAAGTTACTTGACAAGGTAAGCCTTCTAATGCCTAAGTGGATCCGCAAAGCCTTTGGTGAACTAGATGCTCGCCTCTAGTTCTTGGACTCGGGTACTCACCTCATGCCCAGACTTGGGTACTCGCCTCAAGCCCTCATATTTAGGTTACTCACCTCTTAGAGATTTGGGCACTTACCTCTAATCAGTTCACCTATGATAGCACGTAGTTCTAAGACTTGGGGACTCGCCTTTCGTCCACTCGGTGCTAAGTCTAATCCCATGGAATATATAAGATAATCATACTTTAATTACTTGCAATAAATATAGAGACATGGAACGAGTAGCTCTTAATATCATTGACCTCAAATGGTGAGCCAAACTTCAATCATAAGAATGGGCCATCATTAACACTATCTTTTGCATTAACATTAACATCAAAGACTCACATGAGATGTGATTTTAGAAAAAAGGGCTTAATCCAGCCCTACAACATCATCACCATTTTCATGATTTAAACACATCTTTAGAAAGATCATAATCATCATAGAGTCTCTTGAATCATAACTCAACTAATAGATCATCCAAACTAAAAGAATCCTTAAAAAGGCATTTTATCAAACACTTGGTACGTGTGTAATACTAGTGTAAAACCAAGCAATTCAAGAGTGGTATCATGCTAAAAAATTCATTATAAAACCATCAATCAACACCTTGCAACACCCTCAAGCAATATAAATCAAAACCCCTCCTCAAATCTTACATTAAATCCAAGATTTATAGCTCAAAACATACAAAACAGTCACAACTTTATATAGCTTTAACATAGTTCATAGACATGTTCATACTAGTAAACCCATTTGTAAAACTAACTTTAAATCATGCAAACTGAGTAAAAAGGAGATTAGGGCACCATGGGTGGAAGAAACCAATGGCTAAAACACATATACCTTGACTTTGGAGATTTTCTTGAAGAAGATTTGAAATGGAGACTTGATGCTTGAATGAAATCCTTAGATCTGAAAAGAGATTGGGACACTCTTATATTGAGGATAACTTGGGGCTTGACTTGGTTTTCTTGAATACCTACAAGACTTCTTGAAAACCTTACAAATGAATAGAGAATTTGATGAAGATTAGAGAGGATTTTGAGAGGTTTTTGGTTGGTTTTTAGGTCTCAAAATGGCTAGAAAATGAGTAATTTTCATGTCTATAGGTATAGGGTTATTATCCAATTGCCCTGGAGTAAACAAGAACAATTTTTGAAATTTTTTGAACTAGTTCGCGTCATGTCCGCTTCAGGTTCGCTTCGCGGACCCGTCGCCGAAAGCTACTATTTTTGCAAAGTTTCACCAAAAATTATTTTTCTTGGCACGGATAAAGTACACCTTATAGGTACTTGTTTCACCACATAATTTTTTCCTATGAACTAGAATATAAGGTCTTGTGAAATTTGTATGGATTTTGAGATAATTAAAAAAATGTGTCATAGGCCTTTTCGAGCTACGTGGAGGGGTGTTTAAATATCTCAGATTTGATATATAAGGGAATTGTGATTATGGGGGAATTCCTGGGAAAGTGTGGGGTATTTCACAAGTCTATGAATGTTGAGCCCTTTTATGATGCTATGATGATACTACTTTGAAGAGCTACTCCTATTATGGTATTATGACTTATAAGTATATGCATGATTATGAATATGATTATGATTTATGTATTTCATGGGATGTTGATGTAACATGGAGAGGACCTTGGTAGATCATCATTGTCCCTTAATTGTGTGCCACCATAGGACATCATATAACACCTACCGAAAAGGCAATGTTGTAAGGTAAGGATATCGTGAACACCTACCAAAAAGGCAAGCCGTAAGGTAAGGATACCATGAATACCTACTAAAAAGGCAATGTCATAAGGTAAGGATATCATGTAACAACCAATAAAAAGGCAATGCCACAAGATGAGGATATGATTTACCTTGGAAAATGGACTACTCCTTTTCAGGTGTGGAAGCAATTGCATGGTCTTAATTATCGGTTAAAGTCTCTTCCCACATATGTATGCTATATTATGAGATTATGTTTACCTTCCATGCATGCTTTGATGAAGACACTAAACATTCATTTTATATTGCACTATTACCTTTGTATATGATTATGCATCTTGTCTATTATGGCTTTTGATCTCTTGCTGCATTGCACCTTGCATACTTTGTACATTCCAAGTACTAATACATACTTCTTGCCTACATAATCTAACCATGTAAGGACCGAAGCTTCAATTCATCTACCTCCTCGTGGCTAGTAAGGTTTCTTGATGACTTGCTTGTGGTGAGCCCTCCATTCCAAGGACAACATCTATTTTTTATCTTGCTTATGTTAAGATATTCTTATCTTCATTTTTTACTTTTGAGGGTGAGCCCGGACATGTCTTAGCTTTTGTTCCATTCATGACTAGAGGTATGATTGGATAATGTGTTATGTATGATTCCTACAACTTTTATGTATCTATGGAGAATTTTCCTTAGTATGTGTCCCATGTATTGTTGTTGTTTGTGGTGTATTGATATATTAGTGAAATTCATAAGTTCCTACTTCCCATAAAGTGCACTCCATGTCCCCTGTCCTTTAGCTTTACTTGATGTGATTGAATGACAGAACTTTCCTATCCCTTGTCACCATAGAGTGCGTCCTAAGTTCTTAATCCCCTTAGTACTACTTGTTGATGATTGAACTATGATTTCTAACTAAGGATGTCCTTACGTATGCTATGAGGCTTGTTTGGGGTGCTTTTAGATTCCCCATTCACCATGTTGTACCTAGGCCCTAGGCTTGGGTCGTGATAAAAAACTAAACTTAGGAATCAAGTTAGTTTTTCCCTATAAATAAAGGGGTTTGATTCAAAAGGAATAAATAGTCTTTCTCTTCTCTCTACATTCTTCTTCTTGGAATAAACAGTCTTTCTCTTCTCTCTAGTTTCTTCTTTTTCTTACTTTATACTTTCATAACAAACCAACAATATTGAAATGACCCCAAATAGTGTCCGAAAATATGCCTCAAAATGCTCAAAATTTTAAATACCATATATCTCAAAATCCATTTGTGATTTCCAAAATCAGACTTCATGTGCTTGTTCAAGAGGCCAAAATTAGGTGAGAAATTGATTAATCCCGATTTAAAAGTGAAAAATTAGAAATTCTAAAGTGCGAATTCCAGAGGGGTTTTCGTGACCCCTTCGCGACGTGCCCCTGTATCTTTTAGGGGCTGTCTTTTTTAGTTCGATTCAAGACTTCTAAGTCTTGGACCTAAGTGTTCCCAAACATATTTTTAGCTATACTTAGCCAAATTTCACCCTCATATGATCCTAAACATTTCTGAATACTCACTCAAACATAGTCATATTTTCACTCCTCAAACTCAAGTCCCAAATTCTCATCCCAAGCTAAGATTCTTCTTCAAGGTTCTTGTTCAAACTTCAAGTCTCCATCTCCAATCTTCACCAAGTTCATCTCTAAGCTAAGGTATGTAGGTTTCTTTCATGGGTTCCTTTCACCCATGATACCCAAGCCTCCTTTTACTTAAATTGCATGATTTAAGGTTGATTTACAAATGGGTCTTGAATATTATAAAATTCACTGCACACTATGTTAAAGCTATGTAAAGTTATGACTGTTTTGCCATGTTTTGACCTATAAATCTTTGATCTGCTGTAAGATTGGAGAAGGGATTTTGTTGTATATTGCTTGAGGGTGTTATAAGGTGTTGATTGATGGTTTTACAAAGGATTTTTTTGCATGATTTTATCTCTATATTTCATGATTTTATACTAGCATTACACACCCTCTAAATGTTTGATAAAATGTCTAAATGTGGTTTCTTGAGGAGTTGAAGGTCCAAAGAATGAGATATGATATGAATGATTATATGATAATGAATTACACCATGCCCAATTCAGTGGAACTAAGAACCCAGATAATCTAGATGGGGGTTTGTACCCACCAACCTAGGGAAGGGTTTGTACTTCTCAACTTAGTGATAGGGTGGCATCATCACTAACCTAGATAAGGGTTTGTACTCATCATCCTAAGGAAGGGTTCGTACTTCTCCACCATAGTGATGGGGCGCCATCATCACTAACCTAGATGGGGGTTTGTACCCATCCACATAAGTAATGAGGCGGCATCATCACTAACCTACCAAAGGGTTGTACATTTAGAAATCTAGCTTGGTCTCTTCTACACGTGTGATATCCTCTATGATCATGAGTTCTTAAGCATGTTTTATTTATGCATCGATCATATATGTCATATTATTATAGTATGCCTATTTCCTTTTACTACGTATTATGATTATGATGCTTAATCCATGTTTGCATTTCATCCCACAAACTTAGTACATTCAAATGCACAAACGCATATTCTATGCCTACATGATTTCACCATGTAGGAACTGGTGCCCAAGTTGACCATCCTCCTCCACGTGAATAGTATGGTGGTATATTCAAGCTTGCTGGTAAGTCATCCATTTTAGGGACCATAGTCTATCTTTCTTCTATTACGTATTAAGATATTCTTCTTTATTGTCTATTTTTACTATGAGGGTAAGCCCGATTATTTTGTCTTAGCCCTCGCTCTATCTTTGTATTAGAGGTGTTTGTTGGACATGTTATGTATTTATGATATGTGCTTGACTTTTGTCTCTTGAGTATGATGATATAGAAGTCCTCCGTTAGCCCTAATTTCCCCATTTATTTATCTTTTGATGCTTGATTTATTGCTTTCGCAATCAAGGATGTGTGATGATGCTCTAAGAGTCTTGCTTGGGGTCTCTTCGGGTTCCCTTTGTGCTATGTCACATCTAAGTACTAAGCTTGGGCCGTGATAAATTTGGTATCAAAGCACTAGGTTGATAGATCATTAGAGTCCAACATACCATATCAATTAGAATGCTATTCATTATTGTGAAGCGCGACATAACTATGAATAGGAGGTTGTGAGATATTTTAAGAAATGGTTTCCTTCTTCATGTTCTATGTCATGCTATAGAGTTGTGGTAAGTTTTCCCCCTAACGGTTGTTCTTTGCTATGCAAGATCATGCCAAACACTCGGGGATAAAGGACAAAAACTCCCAAGGAGCAACCTACCAATGGTTAACTCCAGGATGCTCTCACTATGCTTGCCCAAGTTGTGGCCAACCAATTCAATCAAGGGGCCCAAGCCCCTTATGCTACTACCCCAGGAGCTAGAGTAAGGGGCTTCATAAGGATGAATCCTTGGGTGTTCTATGGGTCAAGAAAGGATGAAGACCCACAAGAGTTCATTGATGAGGTCTACAAAATCTTGAACATCATAGGTCTTGGGCAAAATGAAAAGGCGATTTTAGGGACGTACCAACTCAAAGGGGTAGCTCAAATATGGTATGATCAATGGAAGGGTGAGAAGGGGGTTGATAATATGGTGTTTTTGGAGGAGTTCAAATTGGCTTTCCTCAACTAAATTTTCCCTCTTAAGCTTAGGGAAGAAAAGTTGAATTTATGAACTTGAAACAAGGTACTATGAGTGTGAGGAAGTATTCCCTCAAGTTTAATCAACTTTCAAAGTATGCTCCTCATTTGGTGTCCTATCCTAGATCTAGGATGAACAAGTTTGTAATGAGGGGCTCTAACATGGTAAGTGAAGAATGTCGGTCCACCTTGCTAATTAGTGACATGGATTTGTCTTAGTTAATGACCTATGCCAAGCAAATAGAGGAGGTGAAATTAAGAAAGAGAAGGGGGCATGAGGCCAACAGGGTCCGTCCTAGGGGTAAGTTCCAAAGGGGTGGCCAGTTCTATTAAGGCCAAAGGTCTCACCATGCTACTAATAGGGGGTTTGTCAATGACCTCCCTAGGCCTCAAGGTATTGGTGTTTTGGCTCTTATTGATGTGTGTCCTACATGTGGGAAGGATCATAAGGGCCTATGTTTGAAAGATTCTAATATATGCTTTGGTTGTGGGGAGTTTGGGCACAAGAAGGTAGATTGTCCAAGAAACCGTGGCATGGTCTGTGGTACAAATGCAATCCCATTGGGGAGAGGTGGTTCTCAAGGTGGTGACCCAAGGTATAATTAATTTTATGCTCTACATGGGAGGCACAGGGTTGGTGAGGTCCTTGATGTTATTGTTAGTATGTTGAAAATCTTTGACTTTGATGTGTATGCTTTGATTGATCCGGGTATGTCTCTTTTCTTTGTTACCCCTTTTTGTTGCTAAAAAGTTCCATGTTGTCCCTGAGTTATTGCATGAGTCATATGAAGTGTCTACTCCTATTGGTGCTTCCATTGGTGCTAGAAAGGTTTATAGGAATTGCCCTATTTGCATTTTGCATATGTTGTTGCCTTGTGACCTTGTTGAATTAGACATAGTAGATTTTGATGTCATACTTGGGATGAATTGGTTACATGACTATTTTTATTGATGCCTCTATTGTTGGTAGAAAGGTTTGTAGGAGTTGTCCTATTTGCATTTTGCATAAGTTGTTGCCTTGTGATCTATGTGAAGTCCAAAGTCCCTTCCATTGAGTCGGCTCCAATTGTGAAATGGAGATAGATTTTTGTATAGACTTCCTCCCCTATACTTAACTTATCTCTATTCCCCCTTATTGTATGGCCCCGATGGAGTTGAAGGTGTTAAAAGAACAATTGAAAGATTTGTTGGAAAAGCGATTCATTAGACCTAGTCACTTACCTTGGGTGCTCTGATGTTGTTTGTGGAAAAGAAGGATGGGTCACTTAAAATGTGTATTGACTATCGGCAACTCAATAGGATCACTATAAAGAATAGATATCCTCTTCCAAGGATTGATGACTTGTTTGACGTACTGCAAAGGGCTAGCTTTTTCTCTAAGATTGATCTTCTGTCTAGGTATCATCAAGTGAGAGTGGGGGAGTGTGATATTCCTAAGATGGCTTTCCAAACTAGATATAGGCATTACAAGTTTGTTGTAGAGTGTGATATTCCCAAGATGGCCTTCTGGACTAGATATGGGCATTATGAGATTGTGGTGATTTCTTTTGGGTTGACTAATGCACCAGCTATCTTTATGGATCTTACGAATAGGGTCTTCAAATCCTACCTTGATTTATTTGTTGTGGTCTTCATTGGTGATATTTTATTTTATTCTCATAGTGAGGAGGAGCAGATATCATTATGAACCTAATGAATAGGGTCTTCAAACCTTACCTTGATTCCTTTGTTATGGTCTTCATTGATGATATTTTGATGTACTCACATAGTAGGAAAGCGCATATGGGTCATTTTAGGGTTGTGTTGCAAACATTGAGGGAGGATAGATTGTATGCTAAATATGATAAGAATGAATTTTTGTTGAAAGAGGTTGCATTCTTGGGTCATTTGGTGTCGGGGGATGGTAGAAAAGTGGATCCTAAGAAAACTGATATGATTAGGAATAGACTAGACCATTGACCCCGTTGGATATTAGAAGTTTCTTGGGCATTGTGGGTTACTATAGAAGATCTGTGAATGGGTTCTTCTTCATTCCTTCCCCTATGACCAAATTGACTCAAAATAAGTTTAAGTTTGTGTAAACCGATGAATGTGAGAGAAGCTTCCAAACATTGAAGGATAGGCTTGTGTCAGCTCCTATAATGTCACTATCAAATGGGCGTGAGGGTTTTATTGTGTATTGTGATGCATGTAGAGTTGGTTTGGTTTGTGTGCTAATGCAAAAAGGTAAGGTCATAGCCTGTGCTTCTAGGCAACTCAAAGTGCATGAGAGGAATTACCCTACCCATGATATTAAATCAGCCGTCGTGGTGTTTGCATTAAAGATTTGGTGTCATTGCTTGTATGGGGTGCATGTTGATGTCTTCACTGATCATAAGAACCTCTAATATGTCTTTACTCAAAAAGATATCAACTTGAGACAAAGAAGGTGGCTAGAATGTCTCAAAGATTATGACATGTATGTGTATTTTGATTCGTGTAAGGCAAAATTTGTGGCGGATGGTTTGAGTTGGGTATCCATGGATAGCCTAGCTCATGTTGATAGTGGTGATAGGGAAATGGCTAGGGAGGTGCATAGATTGTCTAGATTGGTGGTTAGTTTTAAGAGGTTGGTGATGATTATGTTGTGATTATTGATGGATCTAAGTCTTCGTTAGTTTATGAGGTGATAGCAAAACAAGATCTTGACTCCTCCTTGCTTGAATTGAAGGCATTGGTGAAAGAGGGCAAAGTAGAGGTTTTTTCCAAAGGAGGAGATGATGCCCCTAGGTACCAAGGTAGGTTGTGTGTGCCTTGTGTTGATAGTTTCAAGAAGAAGATCCCTGATAAGGCCCATAATTCTTCTTATTCCATCCACCCCAGTTCCACCAAAATGTATAGAGACTTGAGAGATGTTTATTAGTGGGGAGGTATGAAGGGGGATATTGCCAAATTCATTTCCAATTTCCATAGTTGTCAACAAGTAAAAGTCGAACATCAAAGTTCAAGTGGCCTAACCTAAAACATAGAGATTCCCACTTGGAAGTGGGAGGTGATTAATATGGATTTTGTGGTTGGGTTGCCCAAGACTAGAATAGGTTTTAATTCCATTTGGGTGGTGGTTGAAAGAATGATGAAATAGGCTCACTTTCTACCGGTTAAGACCACATATGAGGCTGAAGAGTATGCAAGGTTGTACATCTATGAGATTTTGAGGTTTTATGGGGTTCCTTTGTTCATCATATCAGATTGTGGTGCACAATTCACTTCACACTTTTGGAAGTCTTTTCAAAAGAGTCTTGGTACAAATGTTCACCTTAGTACAACCTTCCACCCTCAAATGGATGGCCAAGGCGAAATGACAATTCAAACCCTTGAGGATATGCTAAGGGCATATGTATTGGAGTTGAGGGGTAGTTAGGATAACCATCTTCCTTTGATTGATTTTGCCTACAACAATAGCTATCACTCTAGTATCGGTATGGCTCCTTGTGAGGCTCTTTATGGAAGATATTGTAGATTACCGATTGGTTGGTTTGAGGTTGGAGAGGTGGACTTATTAAGACCACATCTAGTTATAGAGGCTCTTGAGAAGGTTAGGATGATTAGGGAAAGGTTAAGAACAGCCCAAGGCTTGAAGAGGGTTGGCAAGGTAGCTTATGAATCTAAGTTGCCTAGTGAAATGAATTTGGTTCACCCGGTGTTTTATGTCTCTATGTTGAGAAAATGTGTTGGTGATCCTAATGCTATTGTGCCTCTTGATGTTGTGGGTGTTGTTGAGGATAACTTGACTTCCATTGTGCCTCTTGATATGGTGGGTGTTGTTGAGGATAACTTGACTTTTGAGGAGGTTCTAGTTTAAATTAAAGATAGGAAAGTGAAGAGATTGAGGAACAAGAAGGTGGTATCCATTAAGGTCCTTTAGAGGAACCAACAAATCAAAAATGCTACTTGGGAGGCCGAAATGAACATGAAAAAGTAGTATCCTTAAATTTTCCACTCCAATTAAGAATAATGTACTAGTTCTAAGCCCCCTATGTGATTTTAAGTCTTATGTTTCGACCCCTATGTCATTCATATGCATTCATGTTTAAGTTGGCAAGTTATGATGCCTTTACACATGTTGAGATTTCGAAAATGGTGTTATAAATGTAATGTTGCATTTTAATTGAGGCTGGTTGCTATGATCATTCTTGTTTTTTACATCTCTTCTGCAATCGGGGACAAATGTTCCCAAGGGGGAGATAGTAAAACGGCCCCAAAAAGTGCCCAAACACAAGCGTCAGAATGCTTGGAATTTTAAATTCCATATATCTCAAAATTCATTTTCCATTTCGAAAATCCAACTTCATATTCTTGTTCAGGGGTCAAAATTAGGTGGAGAAAGTTCTAACACCAATTTAAGAGTGAAAGATTAGTAATTATGAAATTCTAAAGTGCGAATTCCAGAGGGGTTTTTTGACCCCCTCGCGATGCGCCCCTGTATATTTTGGGGACTGTCTTTTTTAGTTCGGTCCAAGACCTCTAAGTCTTGGGCCTAAATGTTTCCAAACATATTTTTACCTATACTTAGCGACATTTCACCCTCATATGATCTTAACCATTTTCCAATACTCACTCAAATATTTAGTCATATTTTCACTCCTAAAACTCAAGTCACAAATCCTTATCCCAAGCTAAGGTTCTCCTTCAAGGTACTTCTTCAAGCTTCAAGTCTCCATCTCCAATCGTCACCAAGTTCATCTCTAAGCTAAGGTATGTGAGTTTCATTCATGGGGTTCCTTTCACCTATGACACCCAAGCCTCCTTTTACTCAAATTGCATGATTTCAAGTTTATTTACAAATGAGTCTTGATTATTATGAAATTCACTGCACATTATATTAAAGCTATGTAAAGTTGTGACTGTTTTGCCATGTTTTGAGCTATAAATCATTAATCTATTGTAATTATGAAATTCACTGCACATTATATTAAAGCTATGTAAAGTTGTGACTGTTTTGCTATGTTTTGAGCTATAAATCTTTGATCTGTTGTAAGATTTGAGAAGGGGTTTTGATGTATATTGCTTAAGGGTGTTGCAAGGTGTTGATTAATGATTTTACAATGGATTTTCTTGCATGATTGCATCTTTATATTACATGGCTTTACACTAGTATTACACACCCTTTAAGTATTTGATAAAATGTCTGGATGTGGTTTCTTGATGAGTTGAAGGTCCAATACATGAGATATTATATGAATGAATATATGATGATGAAATGAGCTTATGTAGATGATAAATTCTAGAGAAAGTATTGCATTAGACTATGCCCAATTCCAGGGGACTAAGAACCCAAATAACCTAGATGGGGGTTTATACCCATCAACCTAGGGAAGGGTTTGTACTTCTCCACCTAGTGATGGGGCGACATCATCACTAACCTAGATGGGGATTTGCACTCATCAACCTAGGGAAGGGTTTGTACTTCTCCACCTAGTGATGGGGCGACATCATCACTAACCTAGATGGGGATTTGCACTCATCAACCTAGGGAAGGGTTTGTACCCCTCTACCTTGGTGATTGGGCAGCATCATCACCAACCTAGATAGGGGTTTGTACTCACCCACCTAAGATATGGGGCGGCATTATCACTAACCTACCAAAGGTTTGTACATTTGGAATCTAGTTTGGTCTATTCTAAACATATGATATCCTATATAAGCATGAGTTACTTAAGAATATTTTACTTATGCATTGATCATACATGTCATATTGTTAAGTATGCCTACTGCCTATTACTATGCATTTTAATTATGATGCTTAATCCTTGTTTGCATTGTATCCTACATACTTAGTAAATTCAAATGTACTAACTCATACTCTATGCCTACATGAAGTCACCATGTAGGAACCGGTGCCCAAGTTCATCATCTTTCTCCACGTGTCTAGTTCGGTGCTATTCAAGCTAGTTGGTGAGTCCTCCACTTCAGGGACCTTAGTCTATATTTCTTTTATTATATATTAAGACATTCTTCTTTATTGACTTTTTTGATTATGAGGGTGAGCCCGGTTACTTTGTCTTGGCCCCCGCTCTATCTATATATTAGAGGCATTTGTTGGACATGTTATGTATTTATGATATGTACTTGACTTTTGTCTTTTGACTACGCCTCAGTTTCCCCATTCTTTTATCTTTTGATGCTTCATTCATTTCTTTTGTGACAAAGAATATGCAATGATGCTCTAAGAGGCTTGCTTGGGGTCCCTTCGGGTTCCCCTTGTGACGTGTCACATCTAGGCCATACGTTTGGGTCATGACAAATATAAGATTCAGATTTTTAAAAATAATTTTTAAATATTCCTATATGGAATTCTTATAGCTTAGATAGATATAACATTTATTTTAACCTCAATGTAACGTCCCCAAAAAAACGTGCCCGAAAATGTGCCTAAAAAATGCCTGGAATTGTAATTTCCATATATCTCAAAATTTGTGCGTTATTTCAAAAATCTGACTTCATATTCTTGTTTAGGGGGTCAAATTAAATAGGACATGTGCCTAATCCTGATTAAAGAGCAACCATAATGAATTTTGAAATTTCATAGTTTGACGAAAAAACCATGTTAATCTGCATTTTGGGCGCGTGTATTTTGCTATCCAGTTTTTAACATTGGTCTAATACTTTTTGTTCTTGGGCTTACACCTTCCCATGCATGAAAAATACCTATACTTAGCTTTATTTTACCCTCATATCATCTAAGACATTTCTAAATGCTCTCCCAAACACTTAGAGAATATTTAATCTCCTAAATTCAAGTCTCAAAACTCATCAGAATCTAAGGATTTCCTCTCAAGCTTCAAGTCTTCATCTCCAATCTTCTTCAAGGATTCTCTAAACACTAAGGTATGTGGGTTTCTTTCGTGGGTTCCTTTCACCCATGATACTCAAGCTTTCTTTTACTCTAATTTGCATGATTTAATGTTAATTTACACATGGGTCTTAGGTATTATGAAATTCACTGCACACTATATTAGGGTTTATGAAATTGTGACTGTTTTACTATATTTTGGGCTATGAATATAATATTTATTATGACATTTGGTGAAGGGTTTCGATGTATATTGCTTAAGGGTGTTACCAAGTGTCCATTGATTATTTTACACTGGATTTTCTAGTATGATAACACTATTGAATTGTATGGTTTTACACTAGCACAACACACCTGCCAAGTGTTTGATAAAATATTCAAATTATGATTTTTTGAGGAATTGAAGGTCCAATGCATATTTTATGAGTTGAATGGATTTATGATGATAAAAAAATGCTTATATATGATGATTATATGATGATGAATAGGATGTGTATATATGATGATGAAAGAAATGTACGCATATGGTATTATCTCTATCGTGTTGGGGATGACCAAGCCTCACTCAGGAGGTTGTAGGCTCGGGTAACCTTGTTGAAGGGTTTGTACCTAGATTGCCTCACTCGGGAGGTGGTAGGCTCGTGAAACCTTGTTAGGGGTTTTTACCTGTCAACTTTATTGGGGGTTTATACTCATCAACCTTGTTGGGGGGTTTGTACTTTAACAACCTTGTTGGGGGGTTTGTACTTCATCAACCTTGTAGGGGGTTTGTATTCCATTAATCTCATGAAGGGATTCGTACCTCATGAGCCTCTCCAAGGAGGTGGTAGGCTTTTGATTGAATGGTCACTCCTTACACTCATATTTTGTTCTATATAAACATGGTTTTACTTCAAGTATCACTCATACATATCATATTGTTAGTATGTTATTCATTGCTTTTGATTACGGCTTTTGCCTATGATGCCTATCTTTTGTTGCATTGCATCCTACATACTTAGTACATTGAAATATACTAATGCATACTCTATGCCTACATGATATCATCATGTAGGAACCGGAGCTCCATTTGGACATCGTCCTCCTCCACATGGCTAGTACGATTGTCTCTCAAGCTAGTTGGTGAATTCTCCATTCTGGGGATGCTGATCTATATTTCTTATGCTTTGTATTCACACCCTCTCCTTTATTGCTACTTTGACTATGAGGGTGAGCCCCGTTGTTTTTCTTGGCCTCCGTTAAGTATTTATGTTTAGAGGTATTGTTGGACAAGTTGTGTCTTATGCTTGAGTTTTGACTCATCTATCATATTTAAGTATTACTTCCTCTTTCTCTCTCTCTCTCTCCCTTAGTCCCAATTCCCTTTGTTTATGTTTGTCTTTTATTATTATTTTAATTGCTTTTGCAGCCAAGAATGTGTAATGATATGCTATGAGGCTTGTTTGAGGTTCCTTCAGGTTCCCCATTCGTCGATCATGTCTAGGCCCTAGATCTGGGGTGTGACAAAGATGGTATCAGAGCACTAGGTTGTTAGATCCTTGGAGTCTAACACATCGTGTCAATAAAAGTCCTATTCATGGTTTTGAAGTGCGCCACAACTATATATGGGAGGTTATGAGGCTCTTTACAAAATATTTCACTTCTTCATGATCTATGTCATGCAATAAAGTTAGGTCCACTAGGGCTTATTGCTAATCCCTAACCCTTACATTACAGGATACACAAGCTGCTTAGGATAATGATATGATGAATACGGAGGTTCACAACGCTCTTTGGGTATTGCCTAAAGCGGCGACAAAATTGGTAACTCACCTCGATCAACAAGCGAGTACTCCCAAGACACTAAATGGTAAGAGGAGAGGTAAGGATGGCAAGAGGGCCCATGGTAAAGGGAAGTTCCAAAGTCCCAAATATAGAGGTGGTGGTGGTGTGGTGCCTTATTCTAGCTACCCAAGATGTGCTACCGGTCATGATGGCCCATGCTTGAAGGGTACCAATGCTTCTTATGGTTGTGGAGAAGAGGGTCACAAGATAATATTGCCCTCCTAGACGCAATAAGGGTAAACAAGGTGATGGTTGAATGACTAATTCCAAGTGCTCTACGTGTAAAAAGAACAATGGTGGCCCGTGTCAGTGGCATTTTAGTGCTTGCTTTTGAATGGTGAAGTGGGTCACACGCTAGTTGATTTTCCATATTCTCTAAGGGGGTGAAAGGGTGGTTGACCTTTAAATCAAGGTGGTCATGTGATCAAGTGACTCAAGAAGGAGATGAGGTGCCCGATGTTGCTACTAGTATGTTGAAATTCCCTTTGGCATTGATATGTTTGCATTGATGGGCTCGTGTGACACTATCTCTTTCATTATTCTTTGTGTTGCTAGTGGGTTTAATATGTGTTCCAAACTCTCTTTGGTGTCTATACCATTGGCGAGTTGATTGTTGTTTGAAGGTGTTGTTCCATGTTTATATTACATTGGGTCTTGCCTTTTGACTTTTTGGGTTTAGTATGGTGGAACTTTATGATATACTTGGGATGGGTTAGTTGTGTTGGTGTTGTGTCCCTATTGTAGGGCCCGTAGAGTTAAATTTTGTTTCCCTATCAAATTCATCTTTAAGTGGGGGCTTGTAAAGTGGTTCAAAGAGGTAGGTCCACTTTTTGTACTATGGTATGCTTGATCTCTAAGGGTTTCATTCTTTGTCTTTTGGGGATTAGGGGTGTTGAACCTAAGTTATTTCTATTCGAATTATTTTGGGTTGTAGATGAACTCTTGAATATCCTTTTTGATAATGTGGATTTGGGGAAGTATCTTTTGGTTTGGCTAGTGCACTGATTATGTCTATAAGTCTCATAAATATTAGGCCCTACCTTGTTATGCTCATGATGGCTTAGGTGATGATAGGTTGATTTGCCCCCGGAAGTGAGTGGGTGCATGTAAGTCATTTAAGGGTAATAATACAAGGTTTAGGGGATGAAGTTGTATGATAAAGAGAAGGGACATGAGTTTGGTTACAAGAGGTTACCTTCCTAGGTCTTGTGATACCGGGTGATGGTATTTGGGTGGACCTAGTAAGATGAAGGTGATTAGAGATTGGCCTAGACCTTTAAGCCCATTGCATATTAGGAGCTTCTTTGGCTTAGTGGGTTATTACCGGCGATCGTGAGTAGGTTTCTTTCTACTGCTTCTCATATGGGTTAGTTAACCCTGAGTAAGGCTCGTTTGAGTGAGCGGATGAGTGTGAATAGAGATTCTAAAACCTTGAAGGTGAAGCTTGTGTCCGCTCCTATCTTAGTTCTACCGAGAGGATTGGAAGGGGGTTGTTGATTATTACGATGCTTCGAAGCATTGATTAGGGTTGTAGGTCTTGAGGTGGTTTTGCTACTTGCATAGCACGCTTCCAATGAGTGTAGGGCCCATAAGGTTGTAATATGATGGCTACGATGGATGATTTATTTGGTCAACTATAATGGGCTAGTCACTTCTCTAAGATTGATTTGTGTTTCGGGTTTTGTTCCCCAAGTGAGGATGAGGATATGTGATATCCCTAAGTGTCATTTCGGATTAGTAGTGAGTATTTTGAGTATTATTGGAGTTGTATGGTCGACTTATACACCGGCTAGGTTTGTGGATTTCATGAATAGGGTCTTAAAACCCTACCTTGGCATGTTTGTGGTGACCTCTAGTAGTGTAGTATTGAATTATGTAGAGCTTGTGAATCATTTGGCGTAGTATTGCAAGTCTTGGGGGATGTGGTGTTGTTTTTTGCTAAATTAGATAGGTGTGCTTCGAGGATAAGAAGAAGGTGGTTAGAACTTCTTAAGGACTATGATATAAGTGTGCATTGTTTTTCCCTATAAGGCTAAGGTTGTGATCAGTGCTCTAATTAGGGTGCCTATAGGTAGCCTATCATATGTTGATGGTAGCAATAAACAGCTAGCTAGGGAGATGCATCGGTTGGCTAAATTGGAGGTTAGGTTAGAAGAGGTGGGCAATGGTTTTTCTATTGTTGTTGATGGTTCTAAATTTTCATTAGTTGAAGAGGTAAGACCAAAGCAAGATTTTGACCCCTCCTTGTTGGAATTGAAGGCCTTGGTGAAAGAGGGCAAGGTGGATGTTTTCTCCCAAGGGGGAGGTGGTGCCCTTAGGTACCAAGGTGGGTTATGTATGCCTTGTGTCGATGGCTTGAGCGAAAGAATCCTCGATGAGGCCTATAATTCTTCTTATTCTATTCACCCTGGTTCTACCAAATGTATAGATACTTGAGGGATGTGTATTGGTGGGGAGGCATGAAGAAAGGCATTGCAAAATTCGTGTCCAGTTGTCATAGTTGCCAATAAGTCAAAGCTGATCATCAAAGGTTGGGTGGCCTAACCCAAGATATAGAGGTTCCTACTTGGAAGTGGGAAGAGATTAATATGGACTTTGTGGTTAGGATAATCATCTTTGGTTGACTGAGTTTGCCTACAATCATAGCTATCATTCTAGCATTGGTATGGTTCCTTTTGAGGCTCTTTATGGTAGATATTGTAGATCACCTGTTTTGTGGTTTGAAGTCAGAGAGGTGGCTATGTTGGGGCTAGATCTAGTTATGGAGGATCTTTAGAAGTTTAAGATGATTAGGGAAGGGTTGAAGACAACCCGAAGTCATCAAAAGTCCTATGTCGATGAGAGGAGTAAGGATCTTGAATTTAAAGTTGGTGATTCGAGCTGTTTGAAGGTTTCACTTATAAGAAATATGGTTTGCCCCAGTAAAGAGGGAATTAAGTTCATGGTTAAGAGTCTTCATAGGAGGTCGAGGAAGATTAGTGAGGTTGCACTCGAATCGAAAGTGCCTTGGGACAATGATATGGTTTGTCCGTTTCTTCATGTTTCTAGGATTGAGGAGGTGTGTTAGTGATTCAAGTGTTATAAGACTCTTGAGGTAATGGATGTTGTAGAGGGTGAGTTGACTTAAGGAGAAGTCTCAGTGGAGGAAATGGAGGGAAGGGTTGAAGGAATTGATTGATGAGGACGTAGTGTTCGTTAAGCCCCAAGGGAAGGATCGTCAGGTCTAGAGTGTCTTTCGAGAGACGGAGTGGGCATGAAAAAGCAATATCCATACCTCTTTCATTCTGTTCAAGCTTATGATAATATGTCAAGTCCCTTTTCGTGATTTCAAGCCTTATGTTTCAGCCCCTATGTCATTTGTATGCATTCCTACTTATGTTAACAAGTTCATGATGATTTTTTACACTTACATTGAGCTTCTAAAAATGGTGTTTTAAAGTGTATTGTAGCATTCTTATTGGGGCTGACCTCTTTGTGATTACTCTTCTTTTATATGTTTCTTTGACATTTGGGGATGAATGTTCCCAATAGGGAGATATTGTAACTACTCCAAAAAAAAGTGCCCAAAAATATACCTCGAAAATGCACAGAATCGTAATTTCCATATATCTCAAAGTTCATGCATTATTTTAAAAATCTGACTTCATATGTTTGTTCAGGGGATGCAATTGTGTCGTAAATGGGTCTAACACCAATTTTAGAGCAACCATAGCGAATTTCAAAATTTTAAAGTTTCACGAAAAATAATGTTAATCCGTGTTTAGGGCGCGATGCGCCACAGTGTATTTTGCTGTCCAGTTTTTCAGTTCGGTCCATGACTTTTGGGTCTTGGGCGTAAGCCTTTTCATGCATGAAAATACCTATACTTACCTTATTTCACCCTCATATCATCTAAGACATCCCCAAATACTCTCCCAATCACTTTAAATAATATTTCATCTCCTAAATTCAAGACTGAAAACTCATCCGGATCTAAGGATTTCCTCTCAAGCTTCAAGTCTCCATCTCCAATCTTCTTCAAGGATTCTCTAAAAGTTAAGGTATGTGGGTTTCCTTCATGGGTTCATTTCACCCATGATACCCAAGCGTCTTTTTACTCTAATTTGCATGATTTAAAGTTAATTTACTCATGGGCTTTAGGTATTATGAATTCCACTACATACTATGTTGGGGTTTATGAAATTGTGATGTTTTACTATGTTTTGGGCTATAATCTAAGATCTATTGTGAGATTTGATGAAGGATTTTGATGTATATTTCTTGAGGGTGTTACCAAGTGTCTATTGATAGTTTTACATTGGATTTTCTAGCATGATAATACTCTTGAATTGCATGGTTTTAGACTAGCACGACACACCCGCCAAGTGTTTGATAAATAAATGTCCAGATTATGATTTCTTGAGGAATTGAAGGTCCAATGCATGTCTTATGAGTTGAATAACTTTACGATGATGAAAAGAATGTGTATATATGATGATTAAATGATAATTAATGGAATATATGTATACGATGATGAGAGGAATATACTTAGATGATATTATCTCTATAGTGTTGGGGATGACCAAGTCTCACTCAGGAGGTTATAGGGCCAGGTGGTTCTAAATTTTCATTAGTTGAAGAGTTATCTCTATAGTGTTGGGGATGACCAAGTCTCACTCAGGAGGTTATAGGGCCAGGTCACCTAGCTGAGGGATTTGTACCTCAATCGCCTTACTCGGGAGGTGGAAGGCCAGTGCAACCTTGTTGGGGGTTTGTAACCATCAACCTTGTTAGGGAGTTTGTAAACACAACAACGCAATTATTAGGGGTGCGCTCTACCACTGAGTTAATAGCCCGTCGTGCGAGCCTCCTAGTAGGGGCCTGCTATGCCAAAAGTGAGAGAAACCCCATCCCTCTCTTTCATTTTTTCGCCTCATGTCGCCTAATGGAGGGAACATAGGGACATAAAAAAGAGGGTCAATTCATTATTTTAATGTTATGAATTCAAAATCGAACATTAAACTTTGGTTTCATTCGTCTCCTTTATGGAGATGAGTCAACTTATAGATCTAAGATGTGATAAAATTCGAAAAAAAAAGAATTATACCCATAACATCTATGTTAGCTTTTGGTTTTAATACAGACAAAATGAATAGCTTAGTAGATGATCCTTCTAGAAGAGCGGGATTCTACCAACCTTTCTAGTTATTTTGTTCTCTATTTCTATTTAATAGGATCCTGAGGAAAAGGATTTTTTTTCATCGAGCTAGGGGAGTTTGAATCTCATGTGCCTCTCCAAGAATGTGGTAGGCCTTGGATTACACTAAGAATGGTCACTCCTTACACTCGTATTATATTCTATATAAAGATGGTTTTACTTCAAGTATCACTTGGTTTCTTCAAATTTTTTTGCTACCTTTCTTTTGTCCCCTATGTATTGATATCTAGTATATGAAGAAAATGAATGTTTATGTATGAAGTATCTATAAAGACAGACAATTGATGTTAAAAATGAATTACCATGTATGAATAACTTGTATCTACAATAGATTAACTGCATTTTATTTAGAAGTTGATTGAAAGTTCTATTCTTAATGTTGTAGTAGAATGCTCTTACTTTCAAGGAAACTGAAAGTCATTAAACAACAACAACAACATACCCTATCAAAAACTGAAAGTCATTGAGGCTAGAAAATAGTTTTTATTTTTTACTATTTTTTTAAAAAAATAAATAGGTTTTCTTAATTCCTCATCTATGCTTTGTGTGCCTTAATAGATTGGTGGAGTGACCTCCAAGAAGGGTGGAACAGAACATTTGGGGCTTCCTATTTTTGATACTGTTGTAGAGGCAAAAGCAGAGACAATGGCTAATGCTTCAGTGGTATATGTTCCTCCACCATTTGCTACTACAGCTATTATGGAGGCCATGGAAGCTGAGTTGGACTTAGTTGTCTGCATAACGAAGGGGATTCCTCTGCATGATATAGTAAGATAGAAGTCTTATCCACTAAATTCTCTCTTATTCCCCATCCAAAAAGAGGAAAAATAATGCATATGACTAACAATTCTATTTGAAGCCCACGGTTAACCCATTTTGTGCAATATATATTTGCTAGCTCATTTACATATGTTGAAAAATTGCTGATGCGTTTCAATCAAGTGAATGCATTCTTGTCTATGCCTGCACAAGATTTTTGAACATTTAGTAGGCATTTAGATGTGAATTTAATAATATTTATAAAAATATTATTTGAAGCTAAGTTGAAAAAGGATATATGGAAGTTAAAGTTGAGTTTTGGACATGCATTTTACTTGAATTTTTCTGAATGATTGTAGGGATTTTTTTTCACTTAAAAAAGTGGTTAGAACAAATTTTTCAAGCTTGAAATACTCAACTTCAAGTTGGAGTGAGAAATTGACTACAAATGTATAAGTAAACACTTTTTGTTTGGAAAAAGAAGTTGAAAAAACAAACTGTTATGGACAAATGAGCTCTTAATATTATCTTATCATTAGAGATGTATTTGACGATGCCGTTCTTGCAACTCATGAGTCCTATCAAAGACTTATCCAGGTGGTCATTGTCAGAAAATGATTCTTCAGATGATTTTTGCTTTTTCCTATTTTCTTTTAGTAAGTGTTTGAAAATAATATGGTATCTATCACTAAAAGCAATCATCATAGTTAGTCTGACATTCCCATTTTATGCTTTTGGAACCTTTATGAGCTTGTGTCATTGACTTTCTTTCAGCATATTTATACGGATATTTTCTAGTTGATCTTGCTTTTATTTTGGACTCAGGGTTCTATTTCACTAACTAATGAGGTAGAGACTGGGGGATAGTATATTTCTTTTGTTATGGAAGTTTTAACTTAAAATTGTTGAAATCTATTTTACTTGGACCTTCCAAATCATTTTTTAAAGGGATAGGGCAAGGTGAGATGAGATGAGACGTTTTACCTGAAACACGATGAGGCATAAGCCTCCAGGTGCTAGGGCACAAGCCTTGTGTATCTTTAACTTTTAATATTTTATAAAGTACTCTAATTAAAATAAGTTATAAAAAATTACATTGAAATTACAGAAAATTCAAAAAAAAAAAGGTAGGGATATACATAGAATTGTTTCATCTTAAAACATTAACTAAAAAAATGAACAATCGACCAAACAATATATTTAGACTATCTATCTTAAAAGTGTAATTACAGCAACAAACTAGTGTAGTCCCACAAATTAAAGTGGGTCTAGGGAGGATTAGCTTGTATACAAAATTGACCTCTACTTTAGAGGTAAACCAACTATCTGCGATTAAACCGCGACTCATGATAAAAATAACATAGAAAAATAAGTATTGGAAATACAAGAAACAATAGACAATAATAAAATAATAAATAGGATCAGAACAATACTACAATAAAATAATACTATAATTAAACCATACAAAACTATATATAGTACTAGAAATTAAAGAATAAGAAACAAAAGTAATACTACGACTACTAGAATGGATAACAAGTCCATACATACTAGAATGGACACACTCCTACTTAATACCCTTCTACCCTAATTTTTGTCCTCCATATCATCCTATCTAAGACCATGTCCTCGAAGTTGCAGCTAAGTCTAATTACCTCTCTCAAATCTTCTTCCATTTACTTCTACCTCTTCTGAATCCATCCAGAGCCAACCATGCATCCGTGCATCTCCTACAAAGATTTTTGACTATTAAAAAAATTGAATTGAAAGTTATAAATTAACTTGTAAAAAAAACCAGAAATGCTAAAAAAGAACCTACAATCAAAAGTATCAAACTAGAACGGGTGGTGAAGGATGATATATTTTTGCTTTGAAGTTTGCACGTTCATCATTTTTTCCTTTTACTCGATGAAACACGAAGAAAAAAGTAAAAATTATGACTTAGATGAAAAAATATTTAGATTTTTAAGCTTTTTAACTTCTTAAAATTTAATAGTAAGTTGATTTTGGTATTCATTTAAGAACTTGTTTAGCAATTTTAATTTTTATTAGGAGAGAGTTTTGGCTAACCTCTCAAAACATACACCCGATGCATAAGCATATGCCTAGAATGATAGGGCTGATGCCTCATGATACTCTCTCAGATAGATTGCCCCAGTGTATTTTTACCATGCTCCATCTCGTGGCTCATATAGAAATACCTTTTTAAATGTTGCTTTAAGTTTTTTTCGTAATTGTGTCAATTCAACATGGGTGTGGATCAACATCAAATTTGGTCAACCTTACTCAAGTACTTTGACTACACATGTTGTATTAATTACTTGGTTTGATTTTTGGTTTATGTCATACACACATAACTAAAATATTCAGTGTTCACAGAGAATTTAATTATACTAACTTTACTTTAATAACTGCATTTTCTTGTTGAACTATAAGCTTATATGTATCGTAATATGCATTTATTTGTAGTGTCTTAACACCCGTACCCATACTCCTATCATAACTCTGAATACTAAAATTAAAAAGATATCACTCTTTTATCAAGTTGTAATTATTTAATTATCATCTCTCATTCACCTAATCAATATTTATATCACCCTGTTAATCAAAATAAAAGTTATTTCTCAACTATCTTAAATAACTAATTGGCATATATATTATTTTCATATATTTATTAGTTGTATCCATACACCCCTATCCACATTCGTATCCATACTCTAAAATTTATAAAATGCAAAATCCAACCTCATATCAGATATTTGTACTTGAGTCTGGGCAGCAACAACAACATATCTAGTGTAATTTACAAAGTGGGATTTGAGAAATGTTGTTAGGAATAGTTTAATTTACGAGGTTGTGACTTTGTGACATGGATAATGGTCTTTCTCGCCCCTTCTATTTCCTTGTGGCGAATGATCACTTAATGACATTAAAAGGTTATGTCTATCTTCAAAATTTATAGTATAGTTGCATTTTTTTTGTATGACAGAGGACTAGGAAGAAGTTGATTTCAGTCGAACCTTAATTTTACTCACTTCGTTTTAAAAAAAATGACTTAATCTAATTTGAGATGGAATTTAAGAGAACAAATAAGGTTTTTCAATCTTGTGATGCTAAATTAAAGTTATGTCAAAAATTCAAACATTGTGTCTTCCCTTTTATATTTCTCTCGACAATTTAGTGAATGCTAATTCAGAAAATAACTGCTCCAAATAATTCAGCATGGGTGATGAAGATTTACGATACTATCAAATAAGGGTTCATCAAAAGTACGTACGGACAGAGATTTAGTAAAGCATAAATGAGTCTAGACAAAATATAATAGCATTCCTTGATATTCCTCAATACGTTGTAAGATATAATTTTGGGTTGCATAATAATGGATCTTTACAATTTCCTGGGAAGGGGAGGTCGTGAAGACATAACCTTTCAAATTGCTCAATACAGTACATTTATGGACAAGAATGGTATATAGTGGTTGACTAGGTCATTTAATGTTATTCTAAAGACTAATAAGATGTCCAATGAGTGGAGGAGTACAATGGTTCCATTATACAAGAATAAGGGTGATATTCAAAACTGTAACAACTACAGGGGTATCGAGTTTCTAAGCCACACTATGGGAGTCTGGGAGAGAATGGTGGAGATAAGGGTGAGAAGAGAAGTGTCTATTTCAGAGAATTAGCTTGGATTCATATAGTAGCACTCAACTACTAAACCAACTCATCTTCTTCGGAGACAAGGGGAGAAAAATAGAGAAAGAAATGGGACCTTCATATGGTATTCATTGATCTTGAGAATGCTTATGACAAAGTTTCGGGGGATATCCTATGGAGGTGCCTAGAAGTAAAAGGTTTTCTAATAGTGTATATTAGGGTGATATAGGATATGTATGGTAGAGCCAAAACTCGGGTAAGGATAGTAAGAGAAGACTCAGAGCATTTCTTTTTTATCGAGATGGAAATTTATCAAGGATCTATGTTTAGCCTTTTTCTTTTTGCATTAGTGATGGAAGAGATAACATTGTCTATCCAAGAGGAGGTTCCATGGTGTATGTTATTTACTTATGATATAGTACTGATTGATGGGACTCGGGATAAAGTTAATGATAGGTTGGAGGTTTGGAGACTACATTGAAATTCAAATGGTCCAAATTGAGCAGGAAAAATATAATACCTGGACCACATTCATTATTGCAAGGGATAAAATAGACATTGAAGTGCAGCTTGACCCTCATTCTATTCCCAAGAGAGAAAGCTTTAAACATCTCTGGTCCATAATCTAGAGCAGTGATGATATTGATGATGATATCTAATATTGTATTAGGATAGCATGGATGAAATAGAGGATGACTCTTGGAGTATTATGTGATGGTGGTTAGACTATCTTTGTTATATAGGGTGGAGTGTTGGCCAGTAAAAAACTCAGAGGTTCAGAAGATGTAAGTTGCGGAGATAAGGATGTTGAGATGGATGTGTAGACATATCAGGGGTGACAAGATTAGAAATAAGATCATTCAGAAGAAGTTACGGGTGCCCTCTTTGGCAAACAAGATGAGAGAAGTGAGGTTACGATGATTTTGGCATGCGCAGAGAAAAAGTGTTGACACTCATATTTGGAGGTGGGAGAAGTTGGGTTTAGGGGCTACGTGAAAGGATAGAGGTAGACCAAAAAAGTATCGAGGGGATGTGATTAGATATGATATGGTACAACTCCATATCACCGAGGACATGACCTCAAATAGAAAGTGGTGTAGGTCATATATTAGGGTAGAAAGGTAGTAGGCTAGTAGATGTAGGATAATGTCTTGCCTTGTGATATAGTAGGATAGTAGGATTAGTTATGTTTTTATATATTGCTTTGTTATTGGTTGTCATTTATTTTGTTACTTTTATTGTACTTATGAGTTTTTCATTGCTTTCCACATTATTTGTTTTTATATCTAGTATTTTCCGCTTTTGTGGTTGATATATTTGAGTTGAGGGTCTTCTGGAAACAACCTTTTCTATCTCTATGAGAAAATGGTAAGGTCTACGTACATTTTACCCTTCCCAAAACCTACTTGTGAGATTTCATTAGGTATGTTGTTGTTGTTGTTGTTGTATATTTATGGTGAAATTTTGTTAGGATAGTTGTAGGTATGACTATGTTGTTTTGATGATAGCAAACAGAACCAGCAAAAGCACAACAAGGAACTAGGTCCTATATAGTTGCACCAGGGGAGTTAAGCAGAATCCCAATCATAGTAGTAGTAGTATTTATGGAAACAAAATAAGGAGAGATTTGGCGAAGGCAGCAGCTTAGGAAAAGGACTCCTATATGGAAAAGAATTACGTGTCTTACTTAACAAAGGATTCTTATATGGAATGTCTCTAGGGTTCAATATAAATATAATCATCAACCTTAGGAGACATAGCTTTTGCAATCAGAAACGGTGAGAGTATTTAGTAAGAGCACGGGAACTTGGCGAGAGTATTCAAGCAAGATGTAGAGTTAGGTTTTCTTGATTGTTCAAGTCTTTTTGACAATATTCTTAGAATCTTTGTTTAGGGACAAATATTGTAAGAAGTTGTTTTTCTTTGTATGCGTTGTAACTTAGAGTGAGTTTGACTCTCAATAGTTGAGTTTGTTGAGTGAGTTGTAAGTTGACTTTGCTCGTTTGAAGTTAGTGAAGTTGTCGAAATCTTACTCGTGTAGGTAGTGGTTGTTTCTCCCTTGAGCAAGGAGTTGTTCCACTATAAGTTGTCTGTGTCACTCTATTGCTTTTCGTGTGCTCGTTAATACTATTTATTGAACCTAGTTCACTAGCAGTTTAGAGGTACTAATCCTTTCAATTGGTATCAGAGCAGATCTTGTCAAGATGCTAAACAAATCTGGTACACACTGCAGGTTGCTCACGAAAGAACTACTCAATTGAAGAAGGCAAAGATTGATAATCTCAATAGACAGTATGAGTTGTTCAGAATGCATGAAGGTGAAACCATACATGTTATGGAAACCAGATTCTCTGCCATTGTCAATGATATTTACTCCTTAAGAGAAATTATTCCCATAAGAAGGCCGTCCAAAGGTTGCTGAGTGTGTTACCTGAATCTTGGAAAAGCAAAGTTGAAGCCATCATTGAATCTAAGGATCTTGACAACATGACCATGGATCAGCTGATGGGAACCCTGGTTACATATGAATTTAAGAAAAATTAGGGGTAGGAGCTCAATAATAAATGGAAGGACAAAAACCTGGTTCTGAAAGCCACTAAAAAAAAGTACTACGAGGAAGAAAACATTGCCTTAACCACTAAGATATTTCAGCAGGTGCTGGGAAGAGGAACTGGTGGAGAAAGAAAGACTACTCAATGAACAGCTAAGAAAGATCTGAGGGAACAACTATGTCACAAGTGTGGAAGCCCTGACCATTTCATTAAGTTTTATCTACTATAGGCACTTGAATACAAGAAGAATGCTCTAGAGAAACACAAGGAAACCAAATCTAAACCATATATTTGTAACAATAGAAGAATGACAAATTAGGAAGCAGATCTCTCAGTGCAAAAAGCCTTAGCAGCACTAGCTCATAACTCGGGGGAAGAATCTGATGGTGAGGTGCTAGAAAATTAATCTTTCATGGCTATTGAGGAACCTGAGAAGTATGATTTCCTTGTTCTTGTTACTATGGATGAACCTGATGATGAATGTGGAAAGGAACAGGTAAATAAAGCAACTGATCTTAAGGTTGATGAGGTTGATATCAAGCAGAAGAATCTAGCACTAATGGCAGAAGCGGGTTCTCATGATCTGGAAAGTGCACTATTAGATACCAAGGTAAATACTGAACAAGCTAAAGCTAATATTCATTTATACTCAAAGAAAAAGCTTGAGTCTCTATCACAGGTCCTGATTGAAGATAATCTAATTATCTGTGACTCCAAGGACTTTCTTTAGGAGGACAATGCTCAGTTGAGAACTGAGAATGTAGATCTTGAGAATGTTAATCAAAAACTATAAATAGAGATTGACAGTCTTACATCCCCTAGAAAGGAGAAAAATGTTATGAGTTTGTCCCAAGCAGACCTGGAAGAAAAAGTTAAGAAACTTAGGGATGAGCTAGGCAACATGTCAGATAAGAATGAGATTCTCTTGAAAGAACTTGACCAGACCTAAGCTAAATTAGAGCACACTATGAAGTGGACCAAGTTCTCTTCTATGCTCGATGATATACAGCAAGGTTAGTCTACCACTAAGTATGGGATTGGGTTCAAAATCAAAGAACCCAAGGATCATGAAATGGATCATGGAGTCCTCTGCACCTTATGTGGGATGTCTGATCATCTAAGAGATAACTACAATTAAAACTCCAAGGCTCTTAATAGCATCATCTCCTACAGTAATAGGAACCATGAAAGGAGTAAACAAAGGAGTGGACCAGGACAAAAATATCCTCATAGGAATAATATAAATAGGACAGGAAGACGATACCCCTAGAACCAACAAGAATCGATCAGGCAGAAGATATCTACTAAGATTTAATTGGTTTAATGATGAAGGTAGATACACCTCTAGAACCAACAGGAACCGACTAGGTAGAAGGTATCTACCTAGATTTAACTAGTATAATGATGAAGGTAGATACACCTCTAGAAGCACCAGGGCTAAAAGAATTAACAAGGATCTTCTTGCCTAGGAAAAAAGGGATCTTATTTACCTTTTTTACAATCAAAAGGGACCCAAGTGGATCTGGGTACCCAAATCTCACCTTTGTTAATTATGTAAGAACCAGTAGAAGGAAAACAGAAGCAGTGGTACTTGGATAACATATGCTCCAGGCACATGATAGGAGACAAACACTACTTCCTTCTACTGAGTGACTTCCAAGGCGGGAACATAGGCTTTTGAAATGGATAAAAAGATAAAATCAAAGGGATCGAAAAGGTAGTACTTTCTATGTCTCAATGAATTTATAATATGTATTATGTCGAGGGAATGAAACATAATCTGTTGAGCATCTCTCAAATGTGAGACAAAGGAAATGATGTACTTTTCACTGCATCAGAGTGTAGAGTAGCAAATATTGTATCTAAGAGGCTGATATTGAGGGGGAAGAGACACAAAAATGTCAAAAAGGTGGACATCAATGGACCTTATCATCCTTAGATGAAGTATTTGAGCTCCATGAGTGATGCATCTTCACTTTGGCACAAAAGGCTAGCACACGTCAGCTTCTCTACAATCAATAAATTAATCCTAAAAGAGTTGGTTCTAAGACTGCCTGAAGGAAAAATCAGTGAAGATCAAATATGTGGAGCTTGTGCTCAAGGTAAATATGTTAGGAGCAGCTTTCAGCTAGTGAAATTGCTCAGTACCAACAGACCTCTAGAACTAGTTCACATGGACCTCTACGGCCCTATGAGAGTCTTAAGCAAAGGTAGGAACAGGTATGTTTTCGTACTTGTAGATAATTATTCAAGATTCACATGGACCTTCTTTCTAAAATCCAAGGATAAAACGTTTGATGTGTTTGTTGTATATTCTAAAATGGTCCAAGAGAATCTACATTATCATCTGCTGAGCTTGAGAACAAACCATGGGACAGAATTTGAGAACTCTAAGTTCCTCACATTTTGTGCTGAAAATGGCGTGACTCATAACTTTTCAGCTCCGAGAACTCCTCAACAAAATGGAGTTGTGGAAATAAAGAATAGAACCCTAGAAGATATGGCTAGAACTGTGCCAATAGACAATTATCTTCCACAGAGCTTCTAGGCTGAGGCAATGAATACCACCTGTTATCTCATCGCCAATGCATGATCAGACCCATCTTGAACAAAACTCCCAATGAATTACTTAAAGGTAGAAAACTAACCTAGCCCATCTTCGTTCATTTGGTTATGTATGCTACGTACACAATAATGGAAAGGAGACTTTAGGAAAGTTTGATGCCAAAAGTGATGAGGGAATTTTCATTGGGTACTCCTCTCATAGTAAGGCTTACAAGGTGTACAATAAAAGAACCAGATATGTAGAAGAAAGTGCATATATTATATTTGATGAGGCCGGCCAAGGGGCCGAGAATGTTTTGAAGGAACAGGTACTATGGCCAGAAACAACTAGCCAGACAGAGTCGAATGATGAGGATGGCAGGGAGCGGGTTAGTGGATCTGGTCCACCTACTAAGGATAATGGGGAGCAAGAGGCACTCCCTTCGGCTGCTGAAAACTTATATTATTTATCGTCCTGATGTTCACGCTCCAATAAGAAAGCGATCATTGTCGGCAAATAAATTAACAAAAGGTCAGGCTCGAATCAACAGGGAATACAGGGCTTGACTACAAGAATTCACTACTAATCATTTCAATCATCAATAAATAAAATCTCTAAATTGGGGGGTTTTGTGATTTAAAATTAAAAGTAAAATTATGACTATACTACTATGCGGGAAAACGCTCAATTTTATGGACAACTTGGGAATTTTGTTCCTAATGGTTTGTTGATTCAATTACCCTAGGTAACATAACCACAATTGAAGATTAGCATGCAAGACGGTAACTTAGGTTCTTAAAGCCCTCTTGTGAAGGTGAAGGTTGAATTTCACCATGGCTTTTGGTCGGTAACCATGGTGTACCAAATAAATGTTACAACTATCCCAATCAACCTCCCCTTGGTTAAGTTCGGTTGATTAGATGAGAAGAAATCAATCGAATCCTGTTATCTACTTCCCTTTTCCTAGTCCTCACTACCTTGGTCCGGATTATCATAGTAGGTAGGGTTTGGTGTTGGCCACCACCAAACATCAATCATAATGAAGAAAAATAGATAATACATGCAAACCCCCATCATAGAAATGCAATAAACCTAGGTTTTCTCAAGTCAACTACCCATGGTTCCCACAACCCCAAGTTATAGGTGCTTAGCTACTAATAACTAAGGCAAAACAATCAAAAATGCACATACAAGACATAAATGAGAGTTTTACCAATAACAATGAAGAAAGTAGACACCACATGTTGCAAACCCACAAGTTTGATTGATCAATAGTGAGTGCAAGGCAAGATTTGCAATCCCCAAAATGGGTTTCCCAAGAGAGAACAATAATCTACTCTAAAAAAAATTAAGAAAACCTTCTAAAGGTGATTCTTCAATATCTCCTAGTGCCCCTCTCTGTAAAAACCTAACTTAAACTATATATAGTATTTTATAAAATAACCCTAGAATTTATACAAAAAAGATAGCTAGTAGCTGATAAGTCTCGCAGGTACGACCGGTAGGATGACCTACGAGTCATAGTCAGGATCTCATATCAAGTTCTTAGCATCTTAGACTAAACTGGTATGATTCATTTTTTGAGCTACGACTCATATAATCCTCTCGCACTCTTGGTCTTCAGTTTTTTATCCAACATTTTGGCTCTCTGATTCCTGCTATGACTCCAACTATAGGAGTTGTAGTGACAATTATGACTCGTAGGATGGCCTTGAATGGGTGACCTCCACTTAGCAGATTTCTGAATTTTTGGTCTTTGATTCTTGCTATGACACATCCTACGACTCATAGCTTGGGCTATGACTTGTAAGTGTGCTCGTATGTCCTAAGCTTCAGCAAAATCTACAACATCTCTTCAAAATCATGTCAACCTAACTTTTCTACAAGAAAAACATAAAAATACATAAAAACCATAAAAAGTCGCATTAAGAACTCAAAAAATCCATTTTTTTAGGCATCAAATGTGTTGTATTTCGATAACATATCAACACCCTCAACTTAAAATTATTACTTGTCCTCAACTGATGACTCGATCTATGCAGAAAAGGAGAAGTACATAGCACCTATACTAGGCATATACCATAACTCCTTTGATTCAGGTACCAAACTATTATTTTCAAAACAGGATTGCAAAGTTATTAAGCAAACAAGAACATAATGAGTTACCTGGCAATCCAACTATGACAAGCTAGGGAGCATCAACAGTCCAAAATTTCTGGTACAGTCATATGCTACTCAAGTAGTGCAAATGCCCTTACTGGAAAGAAATCCCTCATACTCACTCAAAAGCATTTAGAATTCAAGGACTGAGGAAGCATTCTCACTCTCACAATTGAAATTCAATTCATACTGACTAGCATCATGGGGGTGTCTCTATACTCATCTTCTAGCTTGGTGATAAAGTGGAGTTGGATCCTATTAGGACTTACAGGCTTGTAACATAGGTTCAAGATGCTTTGATATGGTGTTTTGGGCAAGTAGTGACTAAGTGCTATCCTTGAACCATGTTTAGCAACACTTTTTGCTTTCATAACCCAACTCCTTTTTAGGCAATCCACCCTTATTCTCCTATTTTGAACTTTTCTCGAGTGCTTCTTTCTCTTTTTTTAGTTGTACCTCAATTTCAAACTCATTTTTGCTACTATTTTTTAACTCAAGGCACTTTTCTTTTCTTTTTCTTCACTCGGTTCATGTTTCTTGATTTCCCAATTGACCACCTTATTATTATTACTTTACCATAATAAGGACCACCATCAACTTACGCTTTTAGCCTGAGGAAAAGTGCACAATATCTATGCCTCAAACCAGGGCCACCAATTGTAGCCACCCTCAACTTAGGCCTTTGGCCTCAATCAAGGTTCACATGTTCAAGGATAGAGCAGGGAAAATACCAAGGTATTTCATCAGACAAGGTTAAGCTAGCAAGGTATCAAGAAAGAATGAGTACATGATAAGCTCAAAAATTTAGAAAAAGGGATTTTCTCACTTAACCAGTGGGTTATTTTAGGCTAAAAGTGGGATAAGAAGCTCAAAAGTTTAGAACAAGGGATTTACTCACTCATCTGGTGGGTCATTTAGGGTAAAAATGGGTTCACTCAAGGAACAATGACCTAAGATCCTTTACATGTCCACCACATCACCAACCCAATCTTAGAGTAACAAGGCAAGTTTTGGGTCTATAAAAGATGCATGAATACAGAAAAATAAGCTCACAACACATATGGCAATTGTATCCACAATCAAGTATAGACTCATAGGTCATGTTTTTAGTCTCAGCTTACCTTCATAGTATCAGAACAAACATTGCCAGATACTCAAAAATGTATGATTACGTCAATCATCACAACCTCAAAAAAGTTTGAAGGTACTAATTTTTTATCAAAACTTTAAAAACACATCTAAAAATTATGTATAAGCCAATAGATAACACTATTATGAATTTACCCATTATCTACACTACCTAAATATGCCAGTTCAACAGAAAATTAAACATCCACAAGGAAAAAGAAACAAGGCAAAAAAACCTTGGGATCAAAAATAGAAAAAGTTATGGACTTGAGGCTACTCAGACTTCACCTTAACCATAACTTCCCATACCCCACCAAAATAAGATATTTTGTCCTCAAAGTAAAAACAAACTTAAAATGAGAAAATGAAAACATAACATAGATATATAGACATTAAAAACTAGTAATTAACAAAACTAATATCCAAAACCCAACATAAGAACATTATCCAACAAAAACAACCAAAACCCAATAGAAAAACAATATTGTCTAACACAAGGACAAAATATCCATAAAGCAAAGAAAGAGTTGGGGTTAAAAAGGGCCAAACATCATGGTGCTCAAGCACCAGTCTTGGGCTGATCTGCGAGGTCCTAGGGCTATATCTCCTACTCGGCTGCATGGGATGTAGCTACTCCTGAGGTACCCTCTCCATGTGATGTATACTTCTCTTTATCTCTTTGAATAGCTTCCAACAATAACTCCTGCACTAGATCCTTGAGTATGGGCTCGTCCTCCTATCTCAGCTTCTTTGGGTGTAGCTCTGGGTCATTGTACTTAAGGGACCTCTTCCCACATGTGTCCATATGGTCGGTGAGCCAATCAAATGCTTCATCACCTACTAGTGCTACCTTTGGGGCTGGAACAAGAGCTGCCAACATCTGTAATAAGTTGGCCTTGAACTTGGACAACTCCTCAGTAACTACACTCATGTTAGCAGGCTTAGCTTCCTCAAGCCTCTTGTGGACTCTAGTCTTAAATGCATTGACTCGGGAATCCACCCCTCGGACTCTTTCATCAACTAAATCTCGAGCAAATGCCTTTATCCTCTCCTTAGAGTCTCGAACAGTCTGATCAATCAATGGCCAGACCTATGCTGACAAACTCATGTAGCCTGCCCTCAGCTACAGCCACCCTACATAATAAATCCTGAAATGCAACAACAGAGAAAAGAGGGTCAACCTGTAAAGTAGATGCTACTGGTGCTAGAGTGCTGGAGGATGGTTTAGACATGATCTTAACCATTGGTGTAAGCCCTACATTAGCTGGAGTAGTGTCAATAGTAGCTAGAGGTGAACTTGGAATCTGAGGCTCTACCGAAATGTCTCTGGGGATAGTTGGAGGAGCTGCTCATGGTAAATCCACTAGATTCTCATCAGCCTTTATCAGGCTAGGATCTATAGTGCGTATGGCCTCTACATGGGGATCCCGATGAGGGTTGATAGGAACACCTGATGTACTGCATAGTCAATGGATCAGAATTGGAAATTGCAGTGAGGTGTTCGTCCAAGCTACAGCATCATGAATCTGCTCTGAAATGTTCTGGGCCCAATTTATAGTATTGCCAGCTAGAATGCTGGCCAAAAATATGGCTCTTTCGAGGGTGATCACATTATCTATGAAGGTTGGCCTAATACACCAATGGATAATAGACCACAAGAACTTGGACAAAAATGAGAGGTCACCTTTAACTGTAGGATCTGTGTGGTTTGTGACCCACGTCAGCTCAACACCCACCTCGCAGATTTGGCTGGCTATCCACTGTAGTAGCTCTTTCCTGTCCCCAAAGCCCTTCTCAGTCACCGCTCTCCTCATTTTAACAATACGGTTATTGTACTCCATGGTAGACTAAGGCACTCTATAAGTGGGCCCAAACTGCACTCATCGAATCATTTCCTTCAAGATATCAACCTTCCACCCTCGAACTATCACCACCTATAACCTCAACTGCTCAATCAGCTTCTTGCTTTTAGGCAACCCCTGACAGAGTGTAGAAAGATATGCCGTATAGAACTCACGAACTACGTAAGAGGCATATTTACCCAGCTACTATGTGGTCCACCATAGTCCATGCTCATCCAGCCCAGCATCCAATCAGGACACTTAGTCTAAACTGGAGGCATTTAAACTGAACTCTTCACGAAACTGGCGGGTTTGCCTTGCCCCTAAGGGACCAACCCTTGGTCGTATATTTCTTTTATGCACACAACATACCATCTGGGATCGGCTGAGGCTGAGATTGAGGTTCTTTCTGCTGAGAAGTGCTTTCCAACTCTGACGCTGAACCTAATTGTTAGGGGGTCATTTGAGGTAGGCTGCTATTCGACCCATCCTCTTTACCCTATTGTTCCTCCTCTTCAGAATAGGAGGAACTTTTAACTTCCATGGATGTTTATGTCGCAAGTGCCCAGGTTTGGGCTCTATTGGCGTCAAGGTCTATACTGTCTCTTCGGACTTCCACAGAGCCCTTGAATTGCTCTGCGTCGGAGGCATTTATCCATCAACCTCCGTTGGAGAGTTTGAAATGCCTGTTTGTCTTTTGGGGACATTTAAAATACAAACCAACCAAATAGCAACATATAAGTTCAATATGTTTGATCCATTAACAAGAGACAAAAGCAAATCAAAAGTATATATTCACTGATGCAACTGCAGGTTTGCAGATACGAGTGCAGTTATGACTTGTAGGGTGATCGACGAGTCGTATACTAGTCTCTTAGAACTAGTATACCTTCAAAAATGCTTTTTGATCTCAGATACGAGACACAGTTATGACTCATAGAGTGACCTATGAGTTATAGGCTGGGCTCCTGCCCATTTTTAGAAACACTTTTCAAAACTCAGATAAGCTTACGAGACCCTCAGTACGAGTTGTAGCAGGCACTACAAGTTGTATGTGAGTCTCATATGAGAAAGTTGAAGGAACCACATATGACTGATGCTTGTTACAAGGGACTACTATGACTCGTATAGGGACTTACGAGTCATAGTAGTTCCTCATAGCTGACGGCAAAAGGCATTTGTAGTGCCTAACATTTTCCCACACAAAGCAACAAATCAAACACACAATTCAACATACTTGGCACTCAATAACAATATCAAATACTTGGCACATAATCAATTCTATACTATATCAGAAATTCAGGATGACTATTATCCCTAAGAGTCAAAACTAGTTCCACACTATGTCAAGCACACTAACAACAATATACTTTCCAAACTCACATTTGACATCTATAAACATTCCAAACAAATCCCACAAGTTAAAGCATAAGCATTTCACCCATACCTCCTAAATTTTGATTTCGACAATAATTTAGACCATGAGTGGGCAACAATCACACAATATATCCCATGAATTATACTTTCACACTCACCATCACCCATTCAAGAATTTCAACACAATTTGATTCACAATTCACCTCTTCAAAGCCTAAAAACCCTAGATTACAAGTCTAGTTCAATAATCACTATATGACATAATTTAGGATGATAAAACCAAGCACACAATCATATAGGGAACAAACTCACCACACAATATGGCAAAATTTAACCATGGATCTTGCCGATCAATTGGAAAAGTAAACCAAAGCGAACGAAATTCAAAATCATGCCGAAAACCCTAGGAATAGTGACTTGGCCAGAATCTTCTCTGGAAAATGACATAGGTAGGTAGGATTTTGATCAAAAAAATGATATAGTGATGAAAGGGGATTTTCTTCGCCTTTAGGTTTCGTAAAATAAATTTGGGGAGTCAAATTTTATTTTGGCCGCCTTTTAAATTAAATCGAGTTAGCTTTCTTAATACTGTAGATCGGGGCTACGAGACCCTGACTACAAGTTGTAGGTTGTCCTATGACTCATAGGTTTTGGTCTCATAGTAGAAACAACACTTATAAAAATTTAGGAATTATACCTGGGCACTAGAAACCCCTCTTACGACTCGTAGAAGACTCTATAAATAGTAAGGTTGGCTCATAGTGTATATGTCAACTTTGGTGTGACACTCTATCACTTTATGCTCTTGTATATCTATGTCTCAAGCTACATTTGGTTAGGCTGGAGGTGTACTAGATTCATGGGAGACTCCTAGTACCTAAAAGAGTTCAAGACTTACCTCCAAGTTGAGTTTTGGGTGTTATTTCATATAAGGGTCAACTTTAAACAAGTATAACTCTTAGAACATATGTAACTGGTTGTCCCACACATCTCAAATAAAATCTCTTTGAATTATATTCGCAACGCACTTGGTTTCACCTCATTCTGATGTCGGATGAAGGAGTTATGATCGTTTTTGTGAGACCCTCCCATGCAGTGAAGCCCCACGAGCACCCACACGGGCAGTGTTGCTTTGTACGGGTTGTGGGAAATGTTTGGGGCTTGAAAATGTCATGGTGAGGTGAAGTCTTGATCTAAGACAAGTGGCATGGGTCATGTGACTCACCACAGGTCGTGAAGAGGGGAGTGGAGGTGTTTTAGGAGGCTTGGCTAAGCGTGAGTAGCATTGGAATCTAAGGCATGGGCCACGACTGCCTTGTATGATTCTTGTGAAGGTGTATCAGCCATGTCACCTGAGAGTATGGTGGGCAGAAAAATATTTTTGTCTAAGTGAGGTGGGATGGACTAGTACACAGTCCGTGTAACCCTACACGATCCGTGAAAGTGGTCGTCAAAGTGACGTCGACGCTAACTTTTTCTCAAGTGTTCCAATTCCATTTTTCCATCTAAGTCTTGTCTCACGGGCACTCCACATGACTCGTGGAGTGCCACATAGCTAGTGAAGTCTCCAGTGACATGACACTTTGCCAGTTTTTACATTCGTTCACTGGCACTCCGCACAACCTGTGGAGTGCCACACAGCTAGTTAAGTCTTCAGTAAGATGACACTTTGCCAATTTTTCCATCTGTTCACTAATGTCATTTTAGTAAATGCTAATTATCCTAATGACCCTTTTTGACTTTTTAGGCTATCTTAACCTTCCTTGAAGACCTAAACTCTAATATTAAAGACCCAATTTCACTACTCTCATCTTAATCACACTCCCAAATCCTCTCAAGAGTCTCCATGAAGCTCCAATTCAATTTCAAGGAAACCCAAGAACAAGATTGGATTCCAAGATCATCTCCAAGCCTCCATTCTTCCCAATCTCAATTCCAAGCAAATCTAGACCTAAGGTATGTGGTGTTGAACCATTGGATCCTTCCACCCATGGTGCATAAACCCTCTTTTAATTAGTGTTGCATGATTTAAAGTAGAGTTTACAAATGGTTTACTAGTATGATTATGTCTATGAACTATGTTAAAGTTATGTAATGTTGTGACTATTTTGCTATGTTGTGAGCTATATATCTTGTATCTATTGTAAGTTTTGATGAGTGATTTTGATTTGGATGTCTTGGGGGTGTTTCAAGTTGTTTATTGATGGTTTTACAATAGATTTTCTTGCATGATTTCATCTCTAAATTGCATGCTCTTTTACTCCCATTGTACGCCCATCAAGTGTTTGATAAAATGTCTGGTTATGGTTTCTTGAGAAATTGAAGGTCCAAAGCATGAGATATGATATGAATGATGTTGTAATGATGAAATGATCTTATGTATATGATTTTTTTCTATATAATGTGTTGTATTAGACTATACTCAACCGAGTTGGGGGTTTGTACTCATCAACCATGTGAGGGGTTTGTACTTTACCACCTAGGATGATTGGGGTGTGACCATCGTCAACTGAGTTAGGGGTTTGTACTCATCAACCATGTGAGGGGTTTGTACTTCACCACCTAGGATAATTGGGGTGTGACCATCGTCAACTGAGTTAGGGGTTTGTACTCATCAACCATGTGAGGGGTTTATACTTCACCACCTAGGATAATTGGGGTGTGACCATCGTCAACTGAGTTAGGGGTTTGTACTCATCAACCATGTGAGGGGTTTATACTTCACCACCTAGGATGATTGGGGTGTGACTAAATCAACCATATGAGGGGTTTATACCTCACCACTTTGGATGATTGGGGTGTGACCATCATCAACCAACCAAGGTTAGAAAGCTAGATTGGTCTCTTCTTCACATATGATATTTTATATGAGCATGATTTACTCAAGTTTGTTTTACTTTAGTATCGATCATACATGCCATATTACTATATTATGCCTATTGTCTATTGTTACGCATTTTGATTATGATGCCTATTCCTTGTTGAATTGCATCCCATATACTTAGTACATCCAAATGTACTAACACATACTCTTGCCTACATGATATCACCATCTAGGAATCGGTGCCCTAGTTGATCCCTCTCCTCCGTGGCTAGGCGGTGCTATTCCAAGCTTGTTAGTGAGTCCTCCATTTCGGGGACTTTAGTCTATGTTGCTATTATATATGTATTAAGACACTATCTTATGTTCTATTGAGTATGAGGGTGAGCCCAGTAGCTCTGTTTTGGCCCGGCTCTATCTATGTACTTAGAGGTGTATGTTGGAAAAGTGTGTATTTATGATATGAATTGTGACTCCCTATTTTGGTAATGTTGTTGTTTTGGCAAGCCTTTCCCTTAGCCTCATTGTCCTTGTGTAATATATATGTCTTTTGTATGCTTCCGCGACCAAGGATATGTGTTATGATAAGTAAAGATGTTTGATTGGGGTCCCTTTGGGTTCCCCATTCGCCATGTCACATCTAGGCCCTAGGCTTGGGTCATGACAATTGCATTTGTCAAGGTATTGTGGAGGAACTAGCTTGTAGAAGAAGCTACTTGGGAGGCAGAGAAGGACATGAAGGCTAAATATCCTCATTTATTCTTGCCTGCTGATAATGAGAGATTTGATGGTAATGAATTCCCTTTAAATTCTTAAATTTCCATTCCTTGAGTCCTTCTTTCATTCTGAATATGGTAGATAATAGAATTTTAGAGTCCAAATGAGGATTGATGTGATTTGTTGGGTACTTGATTGTTTACATGCTAAATTTTCTTGGTTGACTACATGAGTGAGTTGAGAGTTGGTCGATTGTTAGAGTACATAGGAAAATTCGTGCCTTGACCTAAATCCCTATCTTTCTCTTCATTCAAGGATGAATGATCCCAAGGGGGAGACAATATAACACTCCTTATATTCGTTCTATCTGATTTGGATGAGCTTGTACAGTGAATTGTTAAGAAAATTTGAGAAAAAACTACAGCAAATGGTTTACTCGCCTTTACGATTCGAATAGGGGCTTTCATATCGAATTCCAGTTACTCATGTTTCAAGGACCTTCAGAGTACGAGATAGGTTTACGACTCATAGATGACTCATAAAAAAGTGGTTTTGTGGTGAATTTTAGCAACTCAAATTTTTGGGACTTTTAGTCCACGAGATGGCATCTACGACCCGCATATCGAGTTACAACTCGCAATAGGAGGTTTCTTATCAATTTCCAGAGATTCAGGATTTTCAGACTCTTCACCTACGAGGAACAATTAGGACTCACAGGAGGGTCTATGAGTCCTAAATAGGGTCTCATGGACCCTATCAGTAGTTTTACTAGGGTATTTTTTTCCTTTTCGACTCTTCTTAATTAAAACCCCTCATGTTTTTAGACTTGTATAAGGTCTTTAAATGAAAACCTAGAGTGTTCATTCCCCCATTTTTCACTTAGGTTTTCTTGAGCAAGAGTAGAGGAGAAAGAGGAGCAAGGGTTTCAAATCCAAGTAAAAGGATTTGTTGAGGTTTCGTTGTTTCTTCCATTCTCAGGTATGTAAGGCTTACCAAAGTGTGGAATCTTGTTCTTTCAAATGCCCTTTCACTTATTTGAGTCCAAGCTTTGGTATGAAATAATATTTGAGAAATTTTACTACTCCAATACTAAATTCAAACTTATTGTCACGACCCAAGCCTAGGGCCTAGACATGACATGGCGAATGGAGAAATACGAAGTGACCCTAAACAAGCCTCTTAACATATCATTACACATCATTAGTCGTGGAAGAAATTAAACAACATAATTAGATTAGAAATAAGGATGAAGGGGCTAAAGGGATTACTTTCATAACATAAACATCAAAACAGACTCTATACATAACATGTCCAACAACACCTCTAAAGCTTAGATAGGAGTGGGGGCCAAGACAAGCAACCAGGCTCACCCTCATAGTTAATACATACATAAAGGAAAGATAGTCTTAGTACATAGCATGAGATTATAGACTTTGTCCCCTGAATGTAGTACTCACCAACTAGCTTGAGAGAAATCGTATTAGCCACATGGAGGAAAATGCTCAAGTGGGGCTCTGGTTCCTACATGGTGACATCATATAGGCATAGAGGA
>DF358911.1:115102-126500 GCA_000787875.1 Solanum virginianum | reverse complement strand
TGAAAATCTCAATACTACTCCCAAAATACTTTTATATAGCACATACTTAGGACTTGGAATTCTTAAAATCTATTTTCTTGGGAATTTAGCCCAACTTACTACTTAGCTTTCTCTCTGACTTCTTTAACTTAACTATAAACTAAAATCAACTCAGTGACTCAAAACATCCTAGATTTTCTTGGCTAATACATAAAAATAAATCTTTAAAATGCACTTCTTGAACTTAGCTTTAAAGGTACTCAAACTAGTCTTTCTTTTCTTGAAATAATATTGAGATTTTCAAGAAAACTCCACAATCATAAATCTTATTCATAAATGGATTTAAATTGATTACAATAATTTGATGGAACAATGTAAAATCTAAGAATCATACCACTCATCAAGATATTTATGGAATTTACCATGAAAATTTAACATACTTTGCAACATTTACAGGAACTTTAGTCTTAAATAATACTTGAATGTTCATGGGTAAAAACTGGCTTCAATTTCTAAAGGTATTAGCAAAATAATAATTTTTAGATGGCCTTACATATCTTGGAAGAAATTCTTGAAGAATTGGAGAAATTCCTAAGCCCTACTATCATTTCTTGAATTTCTTGAGCATAAGTTCTTGAGAGGGTTTGCCTGCTTCTAGAGAATGAATGAAGGAAATAAACGGTTTTGGATTGAATACGACTTAAAAATGGATTATTTTAGGATATGGGGTGTGGGAAAGGTCTAATTTACCCTTCCCCATAAAAGAGACAAAACTGCACCGAAATAACACTAGTGCGCGATGCACACTAGTGTAAATTCCCTATTTTTTCACAAAGTTTAAATTTTTGTCAAATTCTAGAAAATTTCAAGTGTGGTTCTGCGTCCTCTCCGCGTTTCGAAAGGGGTGCAAACATCCTACTATTTTTGAGTTTCTAAAGAAAATTTAATTCACATTTTTTTGCGTTAAAGTCGAGTTGAGACCATTTTCTGACTCAGTTTTTTGCACTGATCACAAATCCGATCTCGAATTTGTTAAGCTTGGATGTATAACTGGATATTTGAGTTATTTTGAGATGATTTGTAAACTATCACAAATCCGATCTCGAATTTGCAATCAGACCATGGGCAGACACATTACACATAAGGTCAATTCTAAGGGTATTTTCACCTTTTCACGGGGGTGTCATATCATCATCCTTGGACATTGATGGTGCGGATAGAGTGACAACATCTAAAATGGAGGATAAGATATCTTTACTTACTATCGAGCTTGCTGCAGCAGCAGAAAGAGAGAAGAAGCGAGATGTTGAGCTTTTTAGAAGAGAGAGGTAGAGAGATGAGAAGAATGCATCAACAAAGAAAGAAGAGGAAAAAAGATATGTGGTACTTCAGGCTCAGTTGAAATCTCTTTTTGATTTAGGGATGATTATTCCTCCATGTCCTGGTGGGTCCTCTGAGGAGAGTGATGGCAGTGAGGAGTAATTGTATCTATTAGACAGTTATACTTTTGTAGTTTTTATACTTTTTAAATTGTTTGATTGTTTAGTTTATTTTGAGTGAAATCAAGTTTAATTTGAATTAGTTTAAGTTTACTTTAAACTAATATAACGTAAATATAGAAAACTACTGTGTTGATCGTTCTTTGGACTGCTTTGATTGAAATTTACAGGTGGGTAGCAAATATTGCAGGTTATTTTGCAGAAAACCAACCATTGGAGGTCGGTATTCAAACAAAATAAAAATAATAATAACGCGCACTAGAGGCCGGTATTGAAACAAAATTTAAAAAGTAATACTGACCACTGGATGTCGGTATTGAAACAAAATAAAAAAATAATACCGACCATAGGAGGTCGATATTCAAACAAAATAAAAAAAAGAATACCAACCACTGGAGGTCGATATTCAAACAAAATTTAAAAAATAAAAATGATAATACCGACGTTCGAATGTCAAAAATAAAATAATAAAATTGAATAAAAATAAAAAATATATATTTATGAGTTTCCAACTTAAAATTAAAATTGACTTTCGGAAGTCGGTATATATTGACCTCGGTAGGTTGCTATTCAAAAGTGACCATGCTTTTTCCAACCTTCACTCGGAAGTCGATATTTAATTGGTATTTTTGGCAATACCAATTTTCGAAAGTCAGAATTTACAGTTTTTTAGTAGATATGAATTTTTAGCTACAATATGAAAATGTTTGTGGCAAATACTTTATGTCAAAGCCATGAATTTTATTATTGTAACTAAATATGGATACTATTTGTTGACACCAAATTTTTACCCTCCACATTACAATTACCCGGTTTATTTAATTTTAACAATTTGAAATATTTATTCACTTTAAAAAAAGAATATTTGATCCGGGCATGGGGGCCACGCGCCCCCAATTCTCTTATCTTTCTCACTCCTTCACTCACGCTCTCTTTCTCCTTTCCAATTTTTCTTTTATCTTCTTCTTCATCCAAGAAAACCAAAACCAACCAAACCCAGAAAAACCATTGAAAACCAAACAACCAGAAAACTAGCAAACCAACGTTCCACCCAACTCAGCAATGTTCAAATCCGACAAACTACTCCACTTTTCTGCAATTAATGGACCAAAGTGGAGACACAATGATTTTGATAATTTGAAATTCAAAATTTGAATGAAAAGGGGATTGAATCTGATCCCAATTTCTCATTTTACCCAACTGTTTTTCCCATTCCAAACTCTAAATCATCTTCTATAAATTTCCCATTTTTTCGTCACTCAAAGAGGACGAGCAGGCAGGCAGCGATAGTGAATCATTCGAAAACACCAGCAAAGCTTACTCGATTTCTCATAGCCGCTTTTGAATTCCAGAAACCCATTTGATCTTTACTTCTTGAATAAAAGATTTTGGGTCGAGAAGGGCGTAGATAGAACTTTTCGGTGGTAGACAAGCTCGTCAAGCTCATCGTCATCCTTAGTTTACCTGCCCCAATACAAGTAACACAGTTGTCTCACTCTTCTTCATATCGTTTAAGTCTCATACATTGTAGTCAAAAAGGTGAATCTCATAGCTATATCTAAGTTGTCATGTTTTGCTTTTGTTTGCCTTGGCTGAGCTGGTTATGTTGGGATGAGTCGTTAAGACATTTCTGAGGTTATGTTGTGATGTTATTTCAAAATAGTTAAAGATTTCATGTTTTAACAGACACTATATTCTAGATAGCTTTAAGCTTTCCTGGTTGAACTACTGTGGTGCTTTACTGATTAATCGGCTAGTGCATTTCCCAGATCATAGAATCACATATAGTGCTCCATTCATGTTTTCCATCCGAGGCATGTCTTCCACTGTCTGGTTCACTAGTGTATTTGAGTATTCCCAGTAAAATGGTTTCGAGTCTATGAGTAGGTGTTGTCTTAGTCTTTTGTTTCTATTTCAGCTTTAAGCTTGGATGTATAACTGGATATTTGAGTTATTTTGAGATGATTTGTAAACTCATGTTTTCTTTATTCATTCTTCCAGCTTGTTTGTTGATGATTCTAATCTTGTTTATTTTGGGATCATTAATTACTCTTGTTAGATTTTGTATAAATATTTGAATCAGCTTTGATTGTTTTGCTTTTGAATCCATGTAAAAGAGTTTGTGCATTCTCAAACATTTTAACTTTTCGTTTACTCTTCTGTTTCCAGCCAGCCCTTCATATGAGTATGTTTGTCTTTATCTCTGTATTTGTTCGAATATTGTTTCCGTTCACGTCAAATGTGCTAGGCTTCCTGTTAAGAGAATGCAACTTGCAATTTCTTTGGTTGTGGCTTGTTCACTAATGTCCAGTTCTCTAGTTCCAATTTTTGAGTCTAAACTTCTTATCTCCGTTCTAGTTATCTTCTTTAGTAGTTTCTTTGCTTCACTAATTCATTGTTGTCAGATGTGGTCTAAATCAGTGATTATTTGTCTTTATAACACTTGAATAGGCTGTGTGTGAATTTGTTTCAAAGCCGGTGATTTACTTAAAATTGTTTCACTTTAATGATTTTCAACATTTATCTGGATTCACTTATATCATATACTAATCCTTATTTTATTTCTTGCATGAACAATGCTTCGAGTCTATTGAGACTTTATCCATGCATTTCCCCAAGTCAGCCTTAGTTATAGTCAAAAGAAACTACCGGACATATTAAAGAAGGCCAAAATACAGGTTTCAAAGGCTAAAATCAGTGTTTATACATTGATATACACTAGTATACACTAACTGTATATCACAGGCAAAGATGGGCCAAAGCACACTGGACAACAGGCGGCCAGAAATTTTGATGGTCCTGGCAGGCCCAAAACATAGATATTAGGACAGGTTGATGAATTGGGCCTGCCAAAACCCAATCTAATTTTTATTTCCTGTTTATTATATATTTTGAGTGATACTTGTTATTTTTCACTAACTCTAACATTGTTTGTATTATTTGTTAATCTAATTGTTTCCCCAACATTGCCTCCATTTATGTTAATTAATAATTTTTGAAATTAAATTATTTTTCAAAATTAAAGTCGTTGTGGAGTGTTAGTTAATTTCAACTTAGTCAAATCTCTTTCAAAATTTAATCAAATTGTTCAAATCTAACCAAGCTTTTAAGTTTAGTTAAAACCTATCAATTTTAATCAATATTTCCAAATTAAGTCAACTCTTTCAAATTCAGTCAATATTCACACCGAGAAGGAGAAAGAATGGAAGGCCAAAGAGGAGATAGCCAAATTGGATATAAGGGAAGAAATTACAAAGGCAATAAAGCAGTTTCACCATACACCCGATGTTGTAGGGTTGAGTTATGAGGATTTACGCATTCACCCGAATTTGAACCTTCTAGAGGGGTTCAAAATACCAAAGTTTGACACCTTTGATGGAAGCGAAAACCCTTTAGCTCATTTAAGGGCATATTGTGACTAGATGGTGGGCGTCGGGAAAAATGAAGCATTATTAATGTGGCTTTTCAGCTGAAGTTTAAGCGGAGAGGCCCTGGAATGGTTTACCTCCCAAGAAATAAACCAATGGGCGAATTGGAGTGCAATGGCAAAAGACTTTGTTGAAAGCTTTGCATATAATGTTGAAATAGTGCCAGACCGCTATTCGTTAGAGAAAATTAGACAAAAGTCAACAGAGAATTATCGAGAATATGCCTACAGATGGAGAAAGAGTGCTGCCAAGGTGCGTCCTCCTATGTCTGAAAAAGAGATCATCAAAGTGTCTATCCGCTCACAGGAGCCAAAACTTTATGAAAGGATGATGCTGCTCGTTGGAACAAAATTTACAGACATAGTTAAGATCGGCGAGAATATTGAGGATGGGCTCAAAACAGGCAAGATCACCTGCATATCGAGTTTAGCTGGAGCTCCTGGGTTGTTGAGAAAGTGGAAAGAAGATGTGTTAGCTGTCTCTGAGGTGCAATGTAAGAGGAGAAACCCCAGTAGCCACCCCAGAAAGTCATCACCCCCTCGAATCCATTTTCCTCCTACCCCACAATATCACCCTCTTCCCTATTATCAATCCGTACAATATCCAAACATCAATCCAAACTACCAATCTCCATCACCAAGTTGCTCTCATATCCAACCAACTTATCAGAATCCTTCTACCAGATACCCAAGATTCCAGACCCCTACACCCTTCCGTTGAGACCACTCCAATCACCATCAAGTGCCTCTACCTCCATAAAATAAATATAACCCCCTCATCTAAACGCAGAGAAAAGACCCCCTAGGGTGTTCACTCCACTCATTGAAAGTCGAACAAAACTATTTGAAAGATTGTCAGCTGCAGAATTGATCCAACTTGTCCCTCCAAAAGCTGTGGATGTCAATACTCATTTCTTCAGGAGTGATCAGACTTATGCTTACCATTCTAACAGTGTTGGACATGACACTGAGAATTGCATTAATCTGAAGTATCAAATCTAGAGAGTTAATTGATCGTGACTTGGTTGTTCTTTGAACAGTCGCTTCAAATGTTAACAAGAATCCTTTGCCTGATCATGGAGGGAACATGACTGGCATGATTGAGAGAGAAGATGATTGCCATACAATTGAGAGTGGCATCTCTAAGTGTCATTAGGGATCAGATTTTTACACATTTGAAATAGTAAATGCTACCGATGATGACTGGATGTTGGAGCCACCACAATTTGGTAGGACGTGTTTGGATTTAGCACAAACATCACCCATCACCATTTAACAATCAACTCATATACTGTCAAGAGATGCTATGTCTAGACTTAGAGTGTCCTTTTCCTGTATTCGCACAATTTGCTTGCAGTCATTTATATTATACCTTTGAACTATGTTTGACCTGAATCCTCAAGAATGAGATATGTAGGCAGCCTATGTTGGCCTTGGTCATTTTCTTATTCTAAAATTTCCATTTTCTCTACCCCCCAAGAAGGGAACTATGTTTGACCTGATTCCTGCCCCAACAGGATACGTAGGCGCCATAATGGCTCGATTATACTGCCAAAAAGGAAATTGGGATAGAATTTTTGGGAGAAACTCAAAAATTCTAAACAAGAAATCTATCTTCAACCAATAGAAGTGCAGAACCTGACGAAACTTCAACTGGGATAGAATTTTTGAGATCTTTCTAAAAAATTCTCATGGTGCTTCTGACAAGTTGTCAATCCCCAACAACACCTAAACTGGGACAGAAATTTTGACGTTGACCTCAAAATTTCACTGCAAATCTGAAAGCTAGCTTAAGTATTCTTAGCCTGATCAGAAATTCAAAGACAATCGAGAAGATGGGAGAATCAAAGCACTTTATCGGGACAAGACGAGGAGCAAACAATTGAAGAATCAACACAGATCAACTCACTTTGAAACTAAGCACTTTTCTTTGGATATAGGAACTAAAGTCGCAAGACATCTTAGGAGTCACAGAGGCCCTATAAGATAATTTGGCGCAAGGACTAAGATTGAAAATTCCATCCAGACCGATACAAGCTGGATAACTCCAAATGACTTCTATACTTATTCATTACTCTTTTAACTTTCAGAATTATCTTTCTATCAATCTGTTATGATTAATAACACATTTTTCTTAATATAGAAGATAAGTTAACTTGATACAATGGCCTAGATCACTACACTTCACAAGTTATTTATTTTGGAGAGTCACTCGCCTTCAACATGACAAATTGGAGAGCCACTGCCTTTAGTGTGACAACTTATTTTGGAGAGTCTCTTGCCTTCAACATGTCAAATTGGAGCGTCACTGCCTTCAATGTGACAAGGTCCTACCCGAGGCATAAATAGTTTCGTATCACTCAAATCCCTAGTAACTCATCTGGTCATGCATCGCGAAAAGAGGTTATTTTATTTTTCAGTTACGCCCAGAGCGCTATTTATTTTCAATTACGCCCAGAGCGCTATTTTATTTCCTGTTGCCAAAAGGGCTATTGCATATTTATTTTCTGTTGCCAAGAGAGCCATTGCATATTTATTTTCTATTGCCAAGAGGGCCATTGCATATTTATTTTTTATTGCCAAGAGGGTCATTGCATATTCATTGCTAAGAGGGCCATTCATGCTACATACTCATTGCCAAGAGGGTCATTCATGTTACATACTCATTGCCAAGAGGGCCATTTATGTTGCATACTCATTGCCATGAGGGTCATTCATGCTGCATACTCATTCCCAAGAGGGTCATTCATGCTGCATACTCATTGCCAAGAAGGCCATTCATGTCACATATTCATTGCCTCCAGAAGGATATTTTATTTTCAATTGCCGATCCAAGGCCATTATATATTCATTGCCTCCAGAAGGCTATTTTATTTTCAGTTGCCAAGAGGGCCATTATATATTCATTGCCTCCAGAAGGGTATTTTATTTCCAGTTGCCGATCTAGGGCCATTATATATTCATTGCCTCCAGTAGGCTATTTTATTTCCAGTTAGCGATCGAGGGCCATTGCATATTCATTGCCTCCAGAAGGCTATTTTATTTCCAGTTGCCGATCTAGGGTCATTGTATATTCATTGCCTCCAGAAGGCTATTTTATTTCTAGTTGCCGATCCAGGGTCATTGCATCTTCATTTCCCCTAGAGGGCTATTTTATTGTCAGTTGCGTCTAGAGTGTTATTTTTATTTTATTGTCAGTTGCGCCTAGAGTGCTATTTTTATTTCGCCAGTTACTCCTAGAGATCCGTGTGAGATGTCAGTTGTGCCCAGAGCGCTATTTCTATTTTTACCAGTTGCTCTTAGAGAGCCATGCCATATACTAGTTGCGTTCAGAGCGCTATTTCTATTTTTGCCAAATTGCTTTCAGAGAGTCGTGCCAGATGCCAGTTGCGCCCAGAGCGTCATTTTATTTATTGTTTGTGCTTGGAGTGTCATTTTATTATTAGTTGCCTCGAGCGGGTCATTTTATTTTCCAGCTGTGCCTAGAGCGCCATATTGATTCATTATCTCTCACACCGGAGGGAGGAATATATGTCAAATATGGTAAGCGATGCCAACTTTAATTCAAGTTATGATTTTACTAACGTTTTATTTTAGTCATATCGAGAGCATCCAAAAGGATGAATTCTCAAAATAGACCAAAGGTGTGGACGTCATCAAGTAGGATGCAGCACAACGTGGAACTTTTTCTTAGTAGCAAACTGGGACATAGCCTGAAAGGGGCGTTAAACCTTTCGGACACAAGTTGGGAAACGACTACCACCATAATCCAACCACACCCCTGTCAGAAAGGATACGTAGGCGCCCAACTATCCAAATCTCATTCCTGAGCATTCTAATTTCTCCATAATTTAATATTAGGATAGCTTTTGAATTCTTTCAAAATCGTGTGTAAAATCAAGCGTTTTGAACTATAAGTGGCCTGAATTCTCATGTAACCTCAGATTTTTGAATTCTTTCAATTCGTGCGTAAAATCAAGCATTTTGAACTATAAGTGGCCTGAATTCTCATGTAACCTGAGATATGTAGGAAACCCAGAACCAGGGTCCGGCCATTATTTTAAGCCCGCACCAAAAGCTTTTCAAAAGATATGGTCGGCTAAAAATTAAGTTAGTCAAGTTTCTTTGTCCACGATCTCTTTCATCGATCATATCCAAAGAAAGGGATAGCTGTTGACATCAAATTTTTACCCTCCACATTACAATTACCCGGTTTATTTAATTTTAACAATTTGAAATATTTATTTACTTTAAAAAAAAGAATATTTGATCTGTGCGTGGGGGCCATGCACCCCCAATTCTCTTATCTTTCTCACTCCTTCACTCACGCTCTCTTTCTCCTTTCCCATTTTTCTTTCATCTTCTTCTTTATCCAAGAAAACCAAAACCAACCAAAACTATAAAAACTATCGAAAACCAGATAACCAAAAAAACAGCAACCCAATGTTCCACCCAACTCAGCAACGTTCAAATTTGACAAACCACTCCACTTTTCCACAATTAATGGACCAAAATGGAGACACAATGATTTCGATAATTTGAAATTCAAAATTTGAATGAAAAGGGGATCGAATCTGACCCCAATTTCTCATTTTACCTATCTATTTTTCCCATTCTAAACCCTAAATCGTCTTATATAAATTTCCCATTTTTCGTCACTCAAAGAGGACGAGCAGGCAGGCGGCGGTAATGAATCATTCAAAAACACCAGCAAAGCTTACTCAATTTCTCATAGCCGCTTTTGATTTCCAGAAACTCGTTTGATCTTGACTTCTTGAATCAAAGATTCTGGGTCAAGAAGGGCATAGATAAAACTTTTCGGTGGTAGAAAAGCCCGTTAAGCTCGTCGTCATCCTCAGTTTGCTGCCCCAATACAGGTAACACATTCGTCTCACTCTTCTTCATATCATTTAAGTCTCATAAATTGTGTCAAAAATGTGAATCTCATAGCTATATCTAAGTTATCATGTTTTGCTTCTGTTTGCCTTAGCTGAGCTAGTTATGTTGGGATGAGTCGTTGAGACATTTCTGAGGTTATATTGTGATGTTATTTTGAATTAGTTGAAGATTTCGTGTTTTAACAAACACAGTGTTCTGGACATCTTTAAGCTTTCCTGGTTGAACTACTGTGGTGCTTTACTGATTAATCGGCTAGTGCATTTTCCAGATCATAGAATCACATACAGTGCTCCATTCATGTTTTCCATCCGAGGTATGTTTGTCACTGTCTGGTTCACTGGTGTATTTGAGTATTCCCAGTAAAATCGTTTCGAGTCTATGAGTAGGTGTTGTCTTAGTCTTTTGTTTCTATTTTAGCTTTTAGCTTGGATGTATAACTGGATATTTGAGTTATTTTGAGATGATTTGTAAACTCATGTTTTCTTTATTCATTCTTCCAGTTTGTTTGTTGATGATTCTAATCTTGTTTATTTTGGGATCATTAATTACTCTTGTTAGATTTTGTATAAATGTTTGAATCAGCTTTGATTGTTTTGCTTTTGAATCCATGTGAAAGAGTTTGTGCGTTCTCAAATATTTTAACTTTTCATTTACTCTTCTGTTTCCAGCCAGCCCTTCATATGAGTTTGTTTGTCTTCATCTCTGTATTTGTTCGAATGTTGTTTCCATTCATGTCAAATGTGCTAGGCTTCTTGTTAAGAGAATACAACTTGTGATTTCTTTGGTTGTGGCTTGTTCACTAATGTCCAGTTCTCTAGTCCCAATTTTTGAGTCTAAACTTCTTATCTCCGTACTAGCTATCTTCTTTAGTAGTTTCTTTGCTTCACTAATTCATTGTTGTCAGATGTGGTCTAAATCAATGATTAGTTGTCTTTATAACACTTGAATAGGTTGTGTGTGAATTTGTTTCAAAGCCGGTGATTTACTTAAAATTGTTTCACTTTAATGATCTTCAACATTTATCCGGATTCACTTATATCATATACTAATCCTTATTTTATTTCTTGCATGAACAATGCTCCGAGTCCATTGAGACTTTATCCATGCATTTTCCCGAGTCAGCCTTAGTTACAGTCAAAAGAAACTACCGGACAGATCAAAGAAGGCTGAAATACAGGTTTCGAAGGCCAAAATCAGTGTTTATACATTGATATACACTGATATACAATAACTATATATCAAAGGCAGAGATGGGCCAAAGCCCACTGGACGACAGCCTGGCAGATATTCTGATGGGCCTGGCAGGCCCAAAACATAGATATTAGGACAGGTTGATGAATTGGGCCTGCTAAAGCCCAATCTAATTTTTATTTCCTGTTTATTATATATTTTGAGTGATACTTGTTATTTTTTACTAACTCTAACATTGGTTGTATTATTTGTTAATCTAATTATTTCCCCAGCATTACCTCCATTTATGTTAATTAATGATTTTTGAAATTAAATCATTTTTCGAAATTAAAGTCGTTGTGGAGTGTTAGTTAATTTCAACTTAGTCAAATCTCTTTCAAAATTTAATCAAATTGTTCAAATT